>PISX010002369.1:70207-113318 GCA_004024625.1 Mellivora capensis | reverse complement strand
CGTGGAAGGGCATCTTTGTTCTTTCCACAGTTTGGTGACCGTGGCCATTGCTGCTATAAACATTGGGGTACAGATGGCCCTTCTTTTCACTCCATCTGTATCTTTGGGGTAAATACCCAGTTGTGCAATTGCAGGATCATAGGGAAGCTCTATTTTTAATTTCTTGAGGAATCTCCACACTGTTCTCCAAAGTGGCAGCACCACTTGCACTCCCACCAACAGTGTAAGAGGGTTCCTCTTTCTCCACATCCTCTCCAGCACACGTAGTTTCCTGTCTTGCTAATTTTGGCCATTCTAACTGGTGTGAGGTGGCATCTCAATGTGGTTTTAATTCGAATCTCCCTGATGGCTAGTGATGATGAACATTTTTTCATGTGTCTGATAGACATTTGTATGTCTTTGGAGAAGTGTCTGTTCATGTCTTCTGCCCATTTTTTGACATGATTAACTGTTTTGTATGTGTTGAGGTTGAGAAGTTCTTTATAGATCCTGGATATCAACCTTTTGTCTGTACTGTCATTTGAAAATATTTTCTCCCATTCCATGGGTTGCCTCTTTGTTTTGTTGACTGTTTCCTTTGCTGTGCAGAAGCTTTTGATCTTGATGAAATCCCAAAAGTTCTTTTTCGCTTTTGTTTCCTTTGCCTTTAGAGACATCTTGAAAGAAGTTGCTGGGGCTGATATCCAAGAGGTTACTGCCTATGTTCTCCTCTAGGATTCTGATGGATTCCTGTCTTACGTTGAGGTCTTTTATCCATTTCGAGTTTATCTTTGTGTACGGTGTAAGAGAATGGTCAAGTTTCATTCTTCTACATATAGCTGTCTAATTTTCCCAATATCATTTATTGAAGAGACTGTATTTTTTCCACTGTAAATTTTCCCTGCTTTGTCGAAGATTATTTGACCATAGAGTTGAGGGTCCATATCTGGGCTCTCTACTCTGTTCCACTTGTCTATGTGTCTGTTTTTATGCCAGTACCATGCTGTCTTGGTGATCACAGCTTTGTAGTAAAGCTTGAAATCAGGTAACGTGATGCCGCCAGTTTTATTTTTGTTTTTCAACATTTCCTTAGCAATTTGGGGTCTCTTCTGATTCCATACAAATTTTAGGATTATTTGCTCCAGGTCTTTGAAAAATACTGGTGGAATTTTGTTCGGAATGGCACTAAAAGTATAGATTGCTCTAGGCAGTATAGACATTTTAACAATGTTTATTCTTCTGATCCAAGAGCATGGAATGGTCTTCCATCTTTTTGTGTCTTTTTCAATTTCTTTCATGAGTGTTCTGTAGTTCCTCGAGTACAGATCCTTTACCTCTTTGGTTAGGTTTATTCCCATGTATCTTATGGTTCTTGGTGCTATAGTAAATGGAATCGATTCTCTAATTTCCCTTTCTGTATTTTCATTGTTAGTGTATAAGAAAGCCACTGATTTCTGTACATTGACTTTGTATCCTGCCACATTACTGAATTGCTCTATGAGTTCTAGTAGTTTGGGGGTGGAGTCTTTTGGGTTTTCCATATAAAGAATCATGTCATCTGCGAAGAGAGAGAGTTTGACTTCTTCCTTGCCAATTTGGATACCTTTTATGTCTCTTTGTTGTGTGATTGCTGTTGCTAGGACTCCTAATACTATGTTGAACAAGAGTGGTGAGAGTGGGCATCCTTGTCATGTTCCTGATCTCAACGGGAAGGCTGTGAGCTTCTTCCCATTGAGGATGATATTTGCTGTAGGTCTTTCATAGATAGATTTTATGAAATTCAGGAATGTTCCCTCTAACCCTGTGATTTGAAGCGTTTTAATCAGGAAGGGATGCTGGATTTTGTCAAATGCTTTTTCTGCATCAATTGAGAGGACCATGTGGTTCTTCTCTCTTCTCTTATTGATTTATCACATTGATTGATTTGCGAATGTTGAACCATTCTTGTAACCCAGGGATGAATCCCACCTGTCATGGTGGATAATCTTTTTAATGTGTTGTTGGATCCTGTTTGCTAGGATCTTGTTGAGAATCTTAGCATCCATATTCATCAGTGATATTGGTCTGAAATTCTCCTTTTTGGTGTGATCTTTGCCTGGTTTGGGGATCAGGGTAATGCTGGCTTCATAAAAAGAGTCTGGAAGTTTTCCTTCTGCTTCAATTTTTTGAAACAGCTTCAGGAGAATAGGTGTTATTTCTTCTTTGAAAGTTTGATAGAATTCCCCAGGGAATCCATCAGGTCCTGGGCTCTTGTTTTTTGGGTGGTTTTTGATCACTGCTTCAATCTCGTTACTAGATATCAGTCTATTCAGGTTGTCAGTTTCTTCCTGATTCAATTTTGGGAGTTTATATTTTTCTAGGAATGCATCCATTTCCTCTAGGTTGTTTATCTTATTTGCATATAACTGTTGATAATAACTTCTGATGATTGTTTCTACTTCCTTGGTATTAGTTGTGATCTCTCCCTTTTCATTCATAATTTTATTAATTTGAGCTTTCTCTCTTTTCTTTTGGATTAGTGTGGCCAATGGTTTATCGATCTTATTGATTCTTTCAAAAAACCAGCTTCTAGTTTCATTGATACGTTCTACTGTATCTCTAGTTTCTACCTCATTGATCTCTGTTCTAATCTTGATTATTTCCCTTCTTATGTGTGGAGTTGGTTTGATTTGTTGTTGATTCTCCAGTTCTTTAAGGTGTAGAGACAGCTGTTGTATTCTGGATTTTTCAGTTTTTTTGAGGGAGGCTTGGATGGCTATGTATTTCCCCCTTAGGACCGCCTTTGCTGTATCCCATAGGTTTTGGAGTGAAGTGTCTTCATTCTCATTGGTTTCCATGAATTGTTTAAGTTCTTTGATCTGCTGGTTGATCCAAGCATTCTTTTTTTTTTTTTAATTTATTTATTTGTCAGAGAGAGGGAGAGCGAGCGAGCGAGCACATGCAGACAGAGTGGCAGGCAGAGGCAGAGGGAGAAGCAGGCTCCCTGCTGAGCAAGGAGCCCGATGTGGGACTTGATCCCAGGAAGCTGGGATCGTGACCTGAGCCAAAGGCAGCTGCTTAACCAACTGAGCCACCCAGGCGTCCCTGATCCAAGCATTCTTAAGCAAGGTGGTCTTTAGTTTCCAGGTGTTTGAGTTCCTTCCAAACTTTTCCTTGTGATTGAGCTCCAGTTTCAAAGCATTGTGATCTGAGAATATGCAGGGAATAATCTCAGTCTTTTGGTATTGGTTGAGTCCTGATTTGTGACCCAGTATGTGGTCTATTCTGGAGAAGGTTCCATGTGCACTTGAGAAGAATGAATATTCTGTTGTTTTAGGGTGTCACCCACTTTCTGCTGCAGGAGCCACAAGGCACTCAAGCACAGTTTCATTCAAAGGAGAAGGTTCTCAAGATGGGTATGTCAGTGTCCATCTCAAATGCTACAATGTTCAGGACTTCTTTTCTCTTTGGGGGTCACCATTGTACTTGGGTCCTATCTTGCAGAACTTTACATATTTTTGGATTTCACCATCAGGGATTGCAGACCTGACATGTGTTTTCTGAGGACATGGCATCCCTCGAGATGCCTGGTGAAGGGTCTTATATCCTGTCCATGCTTTGTAGGCAGCCACCTGTCAAAATGTAATGTTACCAAGGATAGCTAAGTAATTTCCTGAAAAGGAAACTGTTACATGCCTTATCCACTTTTAATAGTAGTCTAGCACTCTGTTAAAATGCCAAGAACACTTTAACATCTCACTGTAGCATTGCTGACATATGATACCTTGGAACCCCCTGTTTTTGGTCACAGTGTCATGACAGCTGTGTTACTTTACAAGGTTGCTTAAATGAAATCATCTATAAAGAAAATTTGTAGATTCCTGACATAAAATACTTTCATTAGAGGTTATGGCTGTGAAGTTTCCCAGAGAGGATAACTTGATATTTAGAATTCTTGCAATTTATCTTCCTGTGACGTTTTATTTTGTAGGGCAGCATTTGATTCTCACATACACTTTCTCTTTCTAGACAACTGTGTTTAGTCTTTATGTCTCAAAGAGTAAGGAAGCAAACATTCCTTACAAATCACAAAACAATCGTCATTGACAAAGAGTTGATCTAAAGTAAGTCAATGTCCCATTGCATGTTTTAAGACGTACGAATTCTATCCCTGATACTTTTTTTGAAGGGTTGGACCATATTACTCATTTCACCCAAACACCTTCCGCTGGATCTGCTGATATGAAAAACAAGTTCTTCTTTTGATATTAGCTCATGTCCTTATAATGCTAATGAGCTATCCTTCTCTTTAGATTCTTGATTTTGGTTGTATATGGAGCTGCCTCAAAGTGCTCCCACAGAGGATACTCTACTTTCTTTTATAAAAACATTTTTATGCCCTGAGTTATCTTCCTGACTTCATCAGATGCCTGCTGAATCACCACCTGTCTTGTTGGCATCAAGACCTGATCTGAAGCACCGGCTTTGCCTTTCCAGGGCAAATCGAGTCTCTTCTACGAACAAGTGTCAACAGGTGTGGCGAGTGCAGGGCTCAGGGCCAGGGGTGGGGACTGGCAGAAAAGAAGGGCTTCCTGGTGAAGAGATGACACTTGCAGTTTTATACATGTTCCTCGTGAAGATCCACTCTTGCCTGGCACCTAAGGTTTACGGAAAAGATCCATCCAACTTGGAACAGGCAGGATGCCACTCTGACAGATGGGTCTCAGCATGGCCAAGATGCCAAGTATTCTATGCATCAAGTGTCTCTGCTGAAAGTTTTGGGTGTCTGCCAGAATTATCCAAATGGATGTCTGTCTCCAGGCCTGGACGTGATGGCTATGTCATGACGCTCTCCCCAACCCCACTACTGCCAGGTATTAACTTCCACTTGTTTAAAGGTCTAGATGGGAAGTCTTGGGGACAACCCAGAGTTAAATTTTATGCAGTAATCCTCCAGCTGTTTCTGCTCCTGCTCTCTCCTGGGGGGCATAAGTCCATGAAAAACCTCAGAGCTCTGCTCCTTCATACATGTTCTCTTTCTTGGAAACTCCAGAAAGGAAGTACTTTCTGGTTATGAAGAAAGGAAGATTATAGGCAAGATATGTTGTTTCTTCTCTATATTTGACAACATAAATACCTTAATATGTAAAATATGGGAGAGTTGATTATTTTAAGACATATGGAGTACAAATTAGCAACAGCCTTTTACCATTCCAGTAAATTCATATAGGAAAACCTTCTTTTTGGGGGGTGTGGTGGAGAGTGGGCAGATTACGTCTGTGCTAGATTTTCATCTTTTGATAATCGTATTATACATATATAATGATGAGCATGCAGATTTTGTATTCTTTATTCCACAATTACATCTCTAAGAGCTGACTTGGCATAACCTCACTAGAAATGAGGAATTGAATGTGCCTTCAGAATATTTATCAGAATGAAATACAATGGCTGTAACTTGGTAATTTGACAGGAAGCAGAAAAGGTACTTTCTTCTTTGGATAAAATGTTCTTGTCATATTCTCTTTCACTTGGGATCAGAGCACTGCGAGTATTACATGCCCTCCCTATGACCTCAGTGGGTTTATATGAAATAGTAACGAGTGAAACTCACAACATGTCCATAGGTTCATTGTAAGGAACTTCTCAAACCCTGTTGTAAGATGTGAACTTACTTAGGCAGCCTCATAAACTAAGCGAGTGTATTGTGCTCTGGAACATGAGATCATCTAATCTGTATGACTTCTTGCCTTCCTGGAGTTCATTGTGATAGACTCGTGTCTCAACAGAGGATCTTCTAGAAAACTTAGAGGAGGAAAGGAGACTATTCCTCTATATTTCACAATATTCTGAAACAAAATTGTTGTCTTCTCCCAACAAGTACATTCATAAGTGTCCCTCTAAAGATTTTTAAACCAAAACCAAATGATATGATCTACAACAGTGTCGGGTCTCATTACGTAAAAATTTGGGGGGAGGCTTCACTATTTTGGGGTGCCCTCTTCAACTTTATTGAAGAAACCATTTGGGAAATCGACACAAGTACCATCCATAAGTTTACAGTCTTTCTCTCTGCCTGATTTGGGTATCCTGTAGTCAGTTGTCTCTTTAGGAACTCTTTTAAAGAAAATATGGGAAATAATAATTGCTGAATTTCTAGTTTAGAATCATAATTGGATACAATTAATTAGTGCTATATTTTTAATAGATTCCTTTGATAATTGCATTAATTAGAAGGATGCACAATAATTGGGTTTTCTCCAAACTGTAATATCCCTACAGCTGCCAGCTTGAGAATCTCTTCTAGTTATGAAGCCCCAAAGAATATGGTGGAAAGATTGGCGTGCAATTTGGCAGTCGTATACGTAATTCTGGAAACACGTGGGCTACTCCCCCACTCACAGATTTGTCAATGGGTCTTCCTAAGATTAATTACGATCAGGAGAACCATGAAATTGGAATTCGAATCTGCAGGTATATCTGGTGGGCCTGACACTCTCAGCCCAGCAAGAAATGCTGCAAGCTGGTTAAGTGAGCTGTCAATGCAGGCGTGATCATGGTCCTCTCGGAGTTCTAGGAAGGTGGGGCATTTGTTGCAAGTAAGGCTGCTGGGATATCCTTCACACTTGATTTCATGGTGATGGACAAGCAGTCATTAATGGCATTCAGTAAGAAGTATTTGTTGACCATCTCCCAAGGCACTCTACTAGGTGATGGGAAAACAAGGAAAAGAAATGGCCCCAAGACCCAGAAGCTTTTCCAGGAAGAGAAGTGAGGGTGTAAACAAATATTGACAGTCATTACAAAAAGATGCAACAAGAGCAACAGTAGAACTCAAACTTCTGTGGGGTTAAAGGAAGTGTCTCAGCCAACATCCTTTGTGGAGCTGGGAATGCTTCCCCAGGATACACCATGTGCAAAAGTCATGTCTTACCTGAAACGAGGAGTCCGAGAAGACTTTCTGTGCTTTCCTTTAAAGTTTTAAAATAGCAACTAGTGTTGTTGGTTTTTTTTAACTTTTATTTATTTATTTTTTTTAAAAAGACTTTATTTATTTGACAGACAGAGATCACAAGTAGGCCAAGAACCAGGCAGAGAGAGAGAGGAAGGGAAGGAGGCTCCCTGCAGAGCAGAGAGCCCGATGCGGGCCTCAATCCCAGGACCCTGGGATCATGACCTGAGCCGAAGGCAGAGGCTTTAACCCACTGAGCCACCCAGGTGCCCCGCAACTGGTGTTTTATGTCATTTGGCCTGTAAGCCTTTTAAACTAATTGAAATTCAGTGGTCGTTGTCCTCTTTCTCAAGGACCAAACAAAACTAAACACCACCAACAACAACAACCAGCACTTACTGCAACAACAAGACAGTGCTAAACTCTTTGGAACCTGACCTCAGTATAGCAGGTGCTTAGCAAGGAAACAAAGAAAGAATAAAATAGGAAGGCTAGCACTGCAGAGTGTAGCTGCCGAACCACCACAATAAAGCCACCATACGTGGGATCGAGTCACTGGGCATGAAGGTGTCAACCCAGTTCCTTGTGTTTGAAAGAGCTTGCTGCAGAGCTCTCCTTCTGTTCCCATTTATTTCCTACTTTCCATCTTCTCTATTGAGGCAGTGACTTCCAGACTCCACGCAGGCTCCTGAAAAAATACGGGGAGGGGAGCCTGGGTGGCTCAGTCAATTAAGCATCCGACTCTTGATTTTTAGTTCAGGTCATGACCTCAGGGTCATGGGATCAAGTCCTGCATCAGGCTCCATGCTTAGCACAGTGGGGTGGAGGGGTCCTGCTAGATGTTCTCTCCCTCTACCCCTTCCCTCACTTGTGCACATGCTCTCTCCCTCTCTAAAATAAATAAATAAATCTTTTAGAAAAATGGTGGGGAGATATTCGTGAATTTAATGAGTTCTTCTGTCTTCTATTTGACGATGATTCCCACAGCATTGTTTTGGTACAATCAACTGTCTGTCCATGTTCTTCCCGATGTCACTCTTGGGTCTAAAAGCAGACTCCACTATGCTCACTGAGAAAACTTTCCTAGTTTTAAACACTGTTTTGTTTTTGTTTTTGGTTTCCTTTTTTCTTTTCCCTTCCTTTAAAGTGATGTTGAATGCTAGAAAAGTGCAGGTCTTGAAATTAGAAAGACTGGCATCCAGGCTTTTTCTCTCACTAACCATGTAATTTCTGGCAAGTTCGAGAAATTTCTCTGGGCCTCAATTTCCTCATTTAAACTTTACAAAATACAGATAACTCTGTATCCTGGCTGAGAATTAGATTTCAGATGGGATGCTCAACAGAGACCTGGCACATTGTAGGCATTCAAAAAGTGATAAATATATTCATTCTTATGGTTGACTTACTATTACTTTCTTCCTCTTCTCTTGTTATGCAGCCAAGGGAGTGTTTGCTTCCCTTGGTATCACTTGTACAAACAAGGCAAAGTAATTTTTTTAGGAATGGACTGACTTAAAATCCAATGGAATCATACTATCCATGGGACTCATTGGTATGAGGATTCTAAGTAGCAGTATTTCCCATGAATGGACAAGTGGCATGTCTGATATCATGTTTGTTATTATAAATACAGTATTGTTTTGATCACACAACAGTTCTCCCAAGATTGGATCATGATGGTTCGGAGTTGTCATCAGATGTCTAACAAGTGGTCAAGCTAGATTTGATGAGTTTCCATTGAATGTCAAAGTCTCCGCTCTGCTCACAACATTGCCCTGATTGTGTTTATAAAGAAAATGTAAAAACCCAAAATCTATAAATTATCGACAAGACTCCTGTTCCTTCAAATTCGAGTAGAGTGAAAGCGTAACAAGTGTATTGATATTTAGGAGAGCGCAGAAACATCACTTTAGAAATCTCAAGTGCTTTCAAACATAGCTTTAACTTTGGTGTTGTCTGAGGGGAGAAATAATCAGACAACCATGACTTCTGAAAAATAAGTTTATTTTTTGATATTTATATGATATATGTACAAGCACACACATATATGCATCTTAGATTGTATATTTATGGCTTCCTAGTTAGTTCAGAATTTTTTAAAATTCTCATCTATGTTCATTGTTACTTTTCAGTTGAAGCCATGTACCTGCATATGAATAGATACAATAAAACCCAAGAAGCCATAATTTAATGTTAGCTTAAAACCAGTTCTCATGCATTGTTAATCCCGGAAGCATTATAGGGCTATACCTGTATGTAAGGACAGAGGGCCACAGGCAGAAGACATGTGACTGGGGAGTGAGAAGTTGTGGGTAGTATGCAGGGCTGTGATTGACCTCAGGGTAGGTCCTGACTTCCCTGGACCTCTGTGACCTTTTCAGCCAACAAGGAGCTGTGAGGGATTCCCCTCCCAGCCAGGACTCCCTGATGCCATGACCGAGGACTCTGTGACAAGTTTGGGAACTTCTGGATCACTGTGCATGGGATGGGTCATGACAGGGGTCATTATTTTCTCCCATGGCGATGGATTTTCTAGGTGGGGTTTAAGGTAGGGCAGTTACAAGTGTAGCAATAGTGCTTGAGCGTGCCATTTCCGTACCAGAATTGTCAGCGAGCCCCAGAGAGGGTGCGCTCAAGTGTACTTGAGAGATGTAGGACACACCCTGAGGTCTAATGAGTAAACTCCAACAGAGCAGAAACTTGGTCAGAGACTTCTACTCGAGGGGCTTAGAAAGTCCCCACATGGTTTGCCAGCACCTTTCCAGAGGGGATTCTGTCTCAGGGTGGTTATAGGAACTTGCTCTCCAGCCCATTGAGATAGACTTCGCACAAGTCACTTGTTCTGTATATTATATAAGTACCTCCTCAGAGGAACTCAAAGTGCATTTGTCAGGAGGTTCCAACACGTGCAGGAGGAGGGAAGGCAGAGATGTCAGCAGGGATGAGTCGCAGTGACTTCACATGAAGGCAAAATAGGAAAAGGTGTTCCTACCCATGCGGCACAGACCTGCACATTCCGCACAGAACACGGCGAGCTTGTATTCCTGGGACCTGGAGATGCTGCTCTGTCAGAGGCCAAGGGAATTACCTTACAGATCTGTGATTTCAAACACTAGTGGCACCACGCTGATGAAGCCCGTGATCAGACTCACATATGGAACGGGCAGTTAGGACAAGGTCATGGAGGTCATTTGACACGGAGGAGTGGCACAGAATTTGAGGCACAACAAGGACCTTTGGTTTGCATTTGTCAATGAGATGAATATGCTTTCTCAACTGATAAGGGAAATATTTCCTGTTAGGGTATCGCAGCGGGTGATGGCAGTTTCCTACCCACTTCACAGAAAATCCTAAGACCCGTTGACAGAAAGTTTGATAGCACTTTATCAATGGAGGAATATATGGGGACTGTTCACTGTTGTGGGAGGTTCCAACTAAGATGTCAATAAATAGCTACATTCCCCAAGTTGAATACAAAATAGACTGGATAAATTGGGTAAATACATGTAATACTGTTATATTAGACTACATTTGTCTATAATTTATTATATATACCATATATGTTTATATATGCAATTTATTATACTTTATATATTAAAATATATGATATATAATGACATAATTGTAATTCATGTTATATATTTATAATATAAATGCATATCACTGTATTTATTTGATGTCCATGTATTTGTATTATATAAAATTATGTATATATTCAATTATATGCATTTAAATTATATGTATATGTATTTTTGCCATATATGTTTGAATTTTATATATGATTAAGTTATATATACATATATGCTTAAACTTCTATTTTATGTTCCACCACCTTTCCATTGATATGGGAATTTGGGCAGTAGTATAATTAGAATATATACATATATAATAGAAAGTGTAATAAGAGGGATTACAATCCTTATGGGGATTTTTTTTTTAAATTTCTGAAAAGTTTTGACAGGTCAGCTAGCCTCTCATCTTTCCTAAGTTAAAGCAACAGGAGGCCAGAGAGCTTATGGGATTTTTCAGTTTAGGGAAATGACATTTTCAATTATGTATCCCTTGATGGAGAAGAGTAGCAAAGGGTCACCTGCTAGACTCTGGGGCCTCTACACTTCAGCAGATGACCAAAGATGGCTGGGCAGTGGGTTAAGTTAGAGACGAAATAAAGCCTGAATCAAAATCACAGATGAGAAGTCAAACAGAACTTTTTTTTCATAGATACGTTCGAACAGTGCTCCCAGGATTTCATTGCTTATGACATTTAAAAGCTGAGTGTATAGAGCACTAAAAATACACTGTAGGGAACAATCCTATGCTGGCAGAAAAAAATGTTCAAGAGCTTCAGAGGTCCCTGCTATTTCTAATTTCTACTCAAACACTACCTTAGAGTGAGTAATACCTTCGCAAAGTCTACTATGTCGGTTGATGGGGTGGCAAAGCTCCTCGGCCGTAAGAGACATCAGACCGTATTGGAGAAAATCTCCTGCATGTTCTTTCCCGTTGCAAAATGAGTATCTCTAGTAATCAGAGGTGGCGATTTAGAAACAATTACTGGCCTGGATCTTTACGTCAGTCTCTCTGTTATGTGTTACTGGAGCCATCAGAAATAGCTGTGGAAGGTATGTGCAAAATATACATTTCTCCTAGAAATTGTTCCTTCGGCCGGCTTACACGTGCTGGATCTACTTCATTTCTGGTCTTTCCGGTACCCACCAAGGGAATAGCCACAACCTTCACGAGTCATGTGGCAGAGTCCCTAGTGCTGACTCTGGTCCCAGTGCTCCTGCCCTCCATGCTGTCCCCCCATGCCCACAGAGAGGCACCGACGTGTCTTGAAGAGTCACCAGGCTCTGAGGAAGGACAACTAGGCTTCCCAGATGTGTGAAGGGGTGCCACAGACCGCCTCAAATGCCCAGCTGTCGTACCCGGAAGACACAGCTTACAGCTGCTGTGCCAGAGGGCCGTGAACGATCAAAAGTTAAAAGCAAAAGCTCTTGGCATGCTGCAGGGTTCCTAGGATGTTTGAAATTATCCTTGGTTTTATACAGGAAATAAATTTTGCATTGTTTCAAAAATCAACAGTTTAAAAACTGTCAGATATGAAAGCTCGTTGTTATGCCTGATTTCAATTGTTAATTGTTGCGATTTGACTAGAGTTCAGAGTTGCAGTAGCGGAGAGACTGGCTCCCGCCCCATCTCTCTCTTAGCTCGGCTCTGACAATTTTCAGCATGTCCCAGCATTGAACTAGGTGCTGTCCCCATGGCTCTTTCTTCTGCCAGGGCCTCTGTCTAATCTTAGATGCTGTCAGTCCTCCAAGGGATTAGTACAAAACAAACTGTTGGAAGAGAAGCAACGTGCTTTTATTCTGTCTGCGAGTATTTACTTGAATTTAGATAGCAAATTAAAAAGCTAAAAAAAAATGCATCCTTATCATGGCATTTCAGACAACTAGGGGTTCTTTGAAGAGCTGGGGCTGCTTCTCGACCATTCGGGCTAAGGGTCGACTTGACCAGATGCTGCTTCCAGGAAGAAGTTGGTTCTTCCTCCCCTTAGGCTCTCTGTTCTAGAACTGTAACACCTTTACTTCTAATGTTCCTTAGAATTGTAGGACTCCACCCCCCTTTGTCCCTTTCCTCACAAATATTTAGTGCTATGTAACTTGCTTAAAAGATCAAAGTTTCTAATCACAAATTTACAAATATATATTTATATATAAAATACATAATATATATGATAATATGTATTGTAAAATATAATATACATAACCAGCTGATATTTATGAGTATTTCTGATTGCCACCAGATGACTGTGAGCCACTAAACAGGTCTTCCACTTGAGTATTTTCACATTTTTAGACAAAAATGCCTCATAAATAAAGATGGACATCTCCACGATTTGCACATACTTTAAGACAGTATCATTCTTAAGGGAGAAAAATAATCACTTGGAGGTAGCTTTAAAAGCACGGAGCATCAGGAATAGAAACCACAGATGTACATTTAAAAGCTAAGTATAAAAATGGTCATTTTATCCATAAAGTAATTGCTAAATGGAAATCAAAACAGTCAGTTGCAATTCACTCGGGGGAATCAAGATTCACACTCTCCGTGAGGCTGTGGGGCCGGGTTGGTCACAGAACCACAGTGTTTTTTAATTAAATCATGAGTCTTCCTGAGGGAATATTGCATTAAAATCCAAGCAGATCAGAAATAATGGCAAGATCTACATGTCTAGTCCTTGGTAAAGTCATTACATTAGTCTGCTGGTGATTGGGAGGGAGGCATTTCAAATTACAGCCGCATTTTTACCGAGTGGATAATTATGGCAAGTTATGAATGACAGAAATTACTGCAACTACAGTTTCCTTTTTTTGTCTTTGCTGCTGTTTTGCATCCATTATAGTTTCTTTTTATAGCTTCCTTAGTTATCTGCAGTTAATTAACATCAATAAATGACTGGAAATGTTATATAGTACTTTGATTGCATTTTTATCATTTTGTTTCTTTCTTAAGCAAACTGTTACTCTCAATGTCTCAGGGCCTGTTAATGTTGAGTTGAAAGGGATTCTTGGTATGATTTTCCTTTTAAGAGGACTTAAACATTTGACTCTTTGGTTTCGAATTGCATGGTTGATCGGCTTTCTATTTTTAAAGAGACCTATGCTTTCTATCAAAATACTATCTGGATGGCTCTAGTCAGATGTAACCAACTTCATTGCCTTTATTTCTGGTGATAATATGAACACAGTTACATATCATGGTATCTCTGCGAGAGACTAGCCTTGGATTTAGGGGAAATGCATTTTTTGGTGGAAGAGTTGGTTGCTGACTTTTTTTTTTTTAAGTGGGTGCAGTTATGACATGGTTTTTGAAATTTGAATGTCATTTAATGTTTTCCTCAAAGAGAGGGATTTTGTTTGTTTTTTTGTTTGCTTAGCCTAGGCAATAACCTCATCTTTGTTTACACTTTTTCACAGTGTTATTGAGACACAGCTGACATAACAACATATTAATTTAAGGTATACAGAACAATGACTTGCTATGTGTGCACAAAACTGCAGACAATGACAACAATAGGTTTAGTTAACTTAGTCTTATATTTTAACTTTTTCTCATTTAAAATAATTATTTGGAAGATCACTACAAATGCTTACATGCCACTGGAGGATGCTTAATTGTATTTTAAAAAAAGATCTTACTTATTTATTTGACAGAGATCACAAATAGGCAGAGAGAGTGGGGGAAACAGGTTCCCTGCTGAGCAGAGAGCCCGATGCAGGACTCCATCCCAGGACCCTGAGACCCTGACCCGAGCTGAAGGCAGAAGCTTAACCCTCTGAGCAACCCAGACTCCCCAGTTACTGGGAAATCCAAATGTTCTTTTTCATTCTCTTCTTTTTTTATCTCTATTTTGCAGAAATACTAGTCTATTAAATTTACAGTATTTTTATAGAACTGATACTCATGCAGGAAGTTACCTGTATATTTTGTTAAATGGTCAACAGTAACTTCAAAAAATCCATCCTAGGGGTGCCTGGGTGGCTCAGTGGGTTAAAACCTCTGCCTTCAGCTCAGGTCATGATCCCAGGGTCCTGGGATGGAGCCCCACATTGGGCTCTCTGCTCAGCAGGGAGCCTGTTTCCCCCTCTCTCTCTCTGCCTGCCTCTCTGCCTACTTGTGATCTCTCTCTGCCAAATAAATAAATAAAAATCTTTTAAAAAATCGATCCTAATCCTTGACTGAAAATATGTAAATTACATGTGTGTACCAATTATTGAAGTATATATAATAACAAATAGTTGAAAACAAAATGTGTCCATCAATAGAGGAAAGCTGTGTTCATCCAATGGAATACTATGCAGCTCTGTGTATCTGACCTAGGAGGTCAGATAGAAGAGTCCACGAGTTTTATTGTTGAATGTAAAAAAATAATGATAAATATATTAATGGAAGTCTGTTCCTTGTGCAAAATTACATATGTACGATGTGTATCTATATGTGAGAAAATACAGAACAAGTAAGAGCTAAAATATGTGCATGTGTGCAGATCACTGAAGGTCTGCACATTGAATGAGCAACTGCGTCTCCAGCCAGGCTGGGTGGCTTATGGAGATCAGAGGCAGACTTAATTTTTACTATGTCTTTTGGTAGACGTTGGATTTCGTTCCATGTCCAGATATTGCCTCTCTCAAAAAAGAATAGGCTTGGTGAAATTAGGTAAACATCCTAAAGGTTATAGAGACAAAAGCATAGAGTGATCACCGAGCAGACATGCCATGCCAATATTGCATCACAGGAAGGGTTGGGATTTAAGGGTTTCATATAAAACATGTCATGAAGCTATTATTTGCTTTGGAAATTACATTAAATTTTTCACTTAATCCCGAAAAGATAATAGAGTGCATTCCTTTCAACAAACTTCATTTATACATACATTTCTATGTGAAAAAATGAAGATCACAAGTATGTGTGTGTATATGTATACTATATATATATATAGTATACATATGTGTTATACAAACTTGTGTATATATATTATATAATGTGTGTGTATATGTGTATATATATAGTATAATACATGTGTCATACAAACGTGTATATATATAATATAATGTGTGTATGTATATATAATATACATATGTGTTATAAAACATATATATATTATGTGTGTGTGTGTATATGATATGTAGTGTGCGTTATATGTATTCCATACTAGGTCCACATAGGCATAATGCAATTGCATCAGATCATCAGATTGGTATTTCCTTACATATACTTCTTAAATGATGTTCTGGTTGACAATAAACCTTTTGACATGATCTCCAGGATTGATAAAGATCAATCCTGACCAACAATTCTTTTGGGGGCACCCGGGTGGCTCAGTGGGTGAAGCGTCTGACTTTTGCTCAGGTCATGATCTCAAGGTCCTGGAATCGAGCCCTGTGTTGCACACTCTGCACAGTGGGGAGTCTGCTTCTTCCTCTGCCCCTCCCCCTGCTTGTGTTCCCACTGTCTCTCAAACAAACAAATAAATAAATAAATAAAATCTTAAAAAACAACAACAATAACTCATATCATTAGGTAAAATGGAAGTTGTCTCTATGGCTCCAGTGAAGTAGGCATATCAGAGATACGATGCTACTTAAGGCCGCCCAGCTGATCTCTCTGAGCATATCTAATCACTCTTGTACTTACTTAGGAAAAAAGTGCCTCTCCCTAGCATGTACTCACTGTCTCTGTGCAATATGAACGCTAGCCTGTATAGCGTTGGTTGCATCTTAAAAAGCTTCAAAGAGTTCTGAGA
The DNA here is from genome assembly GCA_004024625.1 of Mellivora capensis. Taxonomy (NCBI): domain Eukaryota; kingdom Metazoa; phylum Chordata; class Mammalia; order Carnivora; family Mustelidae; genus Mellivora; species Mellivora capensis. Next base: position 97,101 of record PISX010002369.1, on the reverse strand, counting down.
TCACGCCAGTTTTAAAATAAAAGTGTAATATGGGGGAAGAGCTAATAAAAGTATCAAGAAAAGGACAGAAATAACTGATGTTTCTTTCCTTTTTTTCCCCCTTTGTGGGGAGACCATATTCTTACAGAGGACCATTTTAAGCTAGCAAGGAAAAGAACATGATTGAATTACTTAGAAATAATTCTTAGCTATCCACTATATCCTATGGAATTAATACTAATAATGGAAGAGCCAACAAATTGATTTCAGGTGTAGAAAACTACGCTACCATAGCCTTCTACAGATTACTGCGTTTTAGAGATGCAGTTGAGAGTTTAGAAACCACTGCAGTTGAAACTTCCGGTCTGGAGTACATAACTGAGGGTAAAGGAATGTATCAAAAAGTTAGATGTTTTGTTTTCTGGGTAGAAAAATGTAACCTTGAAGAAGACTTAGAAATACAACTTTTCTTACAAAATGAAGCAGTTGATCTATATCAACTTTTGGTTGAAACAGTATTAACTCAAATGACATAGTGAAAAGTGCAATTTCTATAGAATACTGATGGATGTATGTTACTGCCAAAAATATTATCGAATTGGTCCCACAGTGCATGGTCCTGTGCTTTTACTAGCTCTATATGTTATGTATCAATATCCTTTATTCTGTTTCAATAATATGGTAAACCATTTGTTCATTTACATATATTTATTGAGGGCTTCCTATGTGGCAGGTTCTGTACTAGGCACTCAGCTTTGGACCAGGAAAAGTAAAGACATTGCACTGGTATTAGGGAGCTTCTGCTCTGTATTATAAACAAATCATAATATAAACTAGGCAAAAATATTGTAATGTGTTACAGTTCAGCCTCAGAAGAAAAGTCAGTGAATTCTATTCAGAGAAAGTGATTCCTGAGCTGTTGTTGGAAAGAGGAGTTAACTCAGTGGGTAGAAGAGAGAATCATATTCTCTGAACCCCCCACTACCCCCCCAACACTCTGCAAAGCCCCTTTGGTAAATGAGAGCATACCAAGTACAGGAACTGAGTGAACAGCCAAGAGGCAGGAACACGGAACCAGGGCTGCTGGGAGTGAGAGGAGGTCAGGAAGGTGGCATGGGATAAGGCATGTGGGTCACTGTGCGTAGTGCAGAAAGGTGGTTAGGGCCAGGCTGACCAGGGATGATAGCGCCCGGTCTGGGGTGGAGATGAGGATGGGAGAGGACGTAAATGAGATGTTATTTAGGGGACACCATCCACGGGACCTGGAGCTGGCAATGATGTGGAGGCGAGTGGGAAGGGGATGGTAAGGAAGAAGCTGACATTTCTGCCGTGAATATTAACAAGTGGTAATGCTTTTCGTGGGGATGTAGACGTGGGAAGTGGATGAGTGGCATGCAGTGATTTTGAAGTGCCCAAACACGGCAGCAAATGATAGCAAATGGGCAGGATATACTCTGGGTGGGTTGGACACTAGAGGCGTCATCTTGTTGACTTCCTGGTGGGATCAGTGAGAGGCTGAGACCTGGGGAGGGGTCTCCGTGAGAAAGGCTGGGTGTGAAGGAGACAGGGGGCCAGGTATGGAGGGTGTGCCCACAGAGGAAGTAGCTGCCCTGAGAGGAAAACCAGGAATGAGCTGTATTTTGAGAAAGAGGGGATGGGATATTTTCAGGAGACAGAAAAGTTGCACTGAGGACAAGGAAGGCCCATTGTTCAACAACTATTCTTTGAGGGTCTGCTATGAATAGGACCCTGGTAGTTGAAGGGGCAACAGGAACAGAGTGGCTAGAATGCTGGTCTGCAAGCATGTCCGATACAGAGAAAAGTAATCTAGAAGATGTACTTATTAACCATGCTGCGCGAGGCCCTATTCTTATACCATAGATGGTGAAATAACGCATGCAAGGTGTTTTTTTTTTTTCCCTCAGGAGAGAAAGGTTCTCTGATATGATTATAAATTTTAAAATTACTGACTTTAATTAAAGTCCACTCAAGACATGATTACCTCATATTTTCTGTGAAACTACAAATGAATCTCTTTGTTATGTAACAACAGGGAACTTAAATAAGAAAAAATATATATTGACTCTTAGTGCTTAGACAAGCACAGTAGGAAAAGGTGATTGCAATATGCTCACTTACTTTTTTTTATTAGATAATGAGATCTAGCAAGTCATCGCTCTTTCCTTTTATTTGACTATTGGTATACTTGTCTAAATGTAATTCTCAATTACATAAAATATTTCTTGGGATAAGTACCTTCGTATCCTTCTAAGTACTTTCTCAATATTTTAAAAATTTTGTTTTGACTGATACACTCCTTTACTAGTATAAGCCACTTCAATTTTAGAAGTGAGAAAAGTTATGTTATTGATCCATTCATGTTTTGGTAGTTACGCATGAAAAGCAATATATTGCTATCCCAACCAAAATTTCTATGAAGCATTTGCTTCAAATGTTATTTCTTCCAAAGGCACATATGCCTCAACATATGAATATTTGCAACTAAGAGAAAGATTTTACTCAAGTGTTGCTTATCATTATTATGTGTATGACCAAATTACCATGTTGGATTTACAGTGACTAATTATATTTAAATCAATATAGCACAGGCTATCCCACTTCTGGGTGTATTTCCAAAGGAACTGAATGAGCATCTTGAAGAGCTGTCCGCACCCCCATGCTCACTGCAGCATTATTCACAACAGCCAAGATATGGAAACAACCTCAATGTCCACTGACAATAAATGGGTAAAGAAGGTGTGGTGTGTTTGTGTATGTATAGTGGAATATTATTCATCCTTCAAAAAGAAGGGAATCTTGTCACTTGTGACAACATGGATGGACCTAGAGGGTATTATTCTAAGTGAACTAGGCCACACAGATAAAGACAGATACTGCACAATCTCACTTATATGGGGAAGCTAAAATACTCACGTTTATAGAACAGAGAATAGAATGGTGGTTACCAGGGGGCTGGGTGGGGGAAATGGGGATATATTGGTTAAAGGGTACAAACTTTTAGTGATAAGATGAATGAATTCTGGAAATCTAATGTACAGCACAATGACTGTAGTGAATAATACTGATTATATTGTGCACTTGAAATTTGCCAAGAGGATAGATCTTAAGTTCTCATCACTAAAAACAAAAAGAAAGAGACAGAGAAAGTAATGTCTGTATTAGGTGACATGTACTAATTATCTTCCTTGTGCTAATAATTTCACAATGTATACACATGTCAAAACATCAAGCCATAGTCCTTAAATATATACAATATCCGTGTGTCAATTATACCTCACTAAAATTGAAAAAATGATAAGTAGGTTGCGGGATGGGGCCAGATGTTATATAATCAAGCTGTTGCAACATGAGGCTGCGTGTTTTATGCAAAACTCCCACTTTCCTATTTTTAAGTAGAAATGACTATCCAATAGTAATTTCATAACTGTGTTCTTAGAATGATATACACCAAATCTAATTCCATCAAACTGTAACATTTATCAGTTATGTTAAAACTTAGATAAATAAAACGAGGTTTGATCCTTATTCAGCCAACGATTTTAATGTTGCTCTAAAGTATAAATATTTTTATTCTATTTTTATTTGGTGACCTCTCACCTCTCTTCCAACAGTGATCTAAATTAACACTCCATGGAGAATGGTGTCAAAGACCTATCATAAATAATGGCTATCTTATTTTTTATTTCTCCAACTCTCCTGCTTGTATAATTTGGCAATTTTCATAACATTTTTTTCATTAAAATTTTCATTCAGCTGACTCTCTTTATTAGCCATTCAAAGCACTGCCTGTAATTTGTGAGCTATGCTCAACCTTGGATGTAACAGAACACGGGCATAAAGACATGTTTTACTGTCAGGCCGAGATGAAGCCACACAGGCAAACACCGGCGTTTTGTCAGGCCTCGCTTTTGGTTTTTGCACACACAAGTGCCTTGTATGGGTCACCCGTTCACTATGGGGCCTGGCCCACTGCACTAGAACACGGAGAATATCAGGTGTGACCTCCATGTTACAACAGTGATCTAAATACTGGACACTGTCTATAGTTGATGAATGTCTTGATGACATGCAGTAAAAGCATTTAATTTATGGCAAAAATTCTAAATACCCTGACCGCTCTGTTCAAACATGCATTTTAGTTCTTCCGTTTGCAATGTTCAGATACATGTTGAGTTCTCCCCACCACCAATTTTAGAAGGGAAAAGATGACACATATATATGTACAGTATTTATTTATTCATTTGTCTGTTTATTTTTGTTTTACAAATAACCCATGCCTAAACATTCCCAAGTAAGAAAACTACATTTCCCTTAAGTTTTGTTCTTATTTTGTAAGTTGGGATCTGTATTTGCAGCATGAAGTGGAAAGAACATGGCCTGGGATAGATTAAAACTAGGCATTTCACAAAAATAGAGTTATGCCAAGAAAAGTAATATCTTCACTTAATAAAAATTATGCCTTTTCATTGCTTCTGCAAGAGACTGAAGATGATGTCAGTCAGACCTCTTTAAAAAATATATATATATTATATAACTATATTTATATAAAATACCCAAAGTCAATCCTGAAATTGTAAACACTCTGTAACTTCCAGTCATAATTTTACTGCTCTTTCTTAACAAAATTGATAAAACTTTCATGTGAAAGGAGAAGCCAGAGTATAAGAAATTAGAAAGATCATTGAGACATTAGAAATGTGAATGCAGAGTATTCCTTGATCTCCTGCTGCATGCTTAGTTTCCCAAACTCCAAGGCCATCTAGCTTCTTCAAGAGTTTCCTCTGGGCAAGAGAAGTAGGCAGCAAGGATAAAGAAGCTCCAGTGATTGTTACTCCTGTCTGTTTTGATCAGTGTCCCTAGCAGCTGCTGCAAGCTACCATGGCTCTGGTTCCCATTGGAGAGCCCTGTATGACATTGTCCTCCACCTGCCCTCTGGGCCCCAGTACCTACTTTCTTTCTTTATTCATCCAATCTTGTGTGGTTAAGTTTACTGAAGCTTAGAATACAAGGGTTGCTCACCATTCTAGGTGTGGCAGCTTCTAACTTCTATCACCTATGTAGTTAATCCCCTGAAAAAAATTCCCACTGTTTAAATACCTAGAGTGGTTTCTCTTCACCCATTGGGACTCAGAGGGAATAATTCATGGACATGGCTGAATATTGAAATAGTGCACTGTAAGTCAAGGTTAAGGAAGTATCTAAAGTCATAAGGCAAAGGACAGAGCTATTTATAATATAAAATCAGTATTCAGAATATACAGTACTAGTTCACAGGTTTCAATATTTTCCTAAATGATGTTCTATAAAGAAAGAATAGAAACAACATAAGGGAGTAATAAGAGAAGAGACACAAAATAAAGACTCCCTGATCTATAGACAAATGAAGATCTTTAGATTTAAGAATTAATGAAATATTGAAGTGCATAAATGCTTGCAAACCCAAGAATAATTTAAGAATACACTAGTGAAATTTCAGAATAGCAAGTACAAAGAAGCATTCTAAAAGCTTATAAAGAAGGACTGAATAACAGTGATCTGCAAAGTTAAAAGATGAAAAAAACACTTCTTAATAGTCACAGTGAATACAGAAGTCAAAGGAGAAATTCCTTCAAGTTTGGAGATAAATTATTTTAAGCCTATACCCCCATTAAAACGGCATTCAAGTCAGAAGCCAGCAAAGGTTATTTTCAAATATGCAGTCTCCCAAGTTTGGCAAACCAGACCCTATACAAAGAAAGAATTATTCAAGGAATCATTCTAAAGAATTCTATCAGAGACATGTTTGGGGAGGAAATGGCAAGAAAAATAAGTATGAAATATTATAGCTCTAAAAAAGTATTAAGGAATGTTTTTTAAGGAGAATTAGTATCAGTCTGAAACTGAAATCTAAAATACATGTAATAGAGAAGCAACATAAGGCCTTTTGGTAGTGAAAGAAAAATAATATGGTAAAATTCTATTCTTGTTTGGGGATAGTTCCAGACATCAGTTAATTCTGAACATTATTTTAGAAAAGTTTTAATATTTGTCTTAAAATTAAATTATAGTCACTAGAAGAATGAGAAGGCAATGAGTAGCTGTTGCATTTCTTTACCCTAATGATGAAGTAGAAGAAAGAGAAATTAAGAATACAACCCCATTTATAATTTTACCAAAAGAATTAAATATGTAGGCATAAGCTTAACCAAAGAGATGAAAGACCTGTGCTGTGAAAACTCTAATGAAAGATACTGAAGTTGACATAAACAAGTGTAAAGATATTCCATGCTCATGGATTGGAAGAATTTATTTTGTTAAAATGTTTATACTTTCCAAAGCAACCTACAGATTTAATGCAATTCCTATCAAAATACCAACATATTTCACAGAACCATAATAAATAAAACTAAAATTTGTATTGCTAAGTGAAATAAGTCAACCAGAGAAGGACAAATATCATATGACTTCATTCATATGTGGGATTTAAGAAACAAACAAGAAATGAACAGAGTTTAAAAAAAAAAAAAAAGACAAGTAAAAAAGCAGACTCCTAAATACAGAGAATAAACTGGTAGTTTCCAGAGGGGAGGTGGATAGGGAGTGGGTGAAGTAGATGATGGGGATTAAGAATCCATTTATCATGATGAGCACTGAGAATGTCCAGAATTGTTGAATCATCATGTTGTACACTTGGATTTATGTAACACTGTTTATTATATATCAGTTAAAAAAATAAAAATAAGATAGAAAAGATTTGGAAAAAATAAAAGTAACATGATGATGATGATAATGATGGTAAGGATGATGATGGTGTTGATGGTGATGAGGATGGTGATGATATTGATGATGATGATGACGATGATGGTGGTAATAGTGATGATGGTGATGGTGATGGTAATGATGATGATGATGATGATGGTGATGGTAATGATGATGATGATGATGATGGTTATGATGGTGATGAGGACAGTGATGATGATGATGATGATGGTGATGGTAATGATGATGATGATGATGATGGTTATGATGGTGATGAGGACAGTGATGATGATGATGATGGTGATGGTAATGAGAATGGTGATGATGATGATGATGATGGTGATGAGGACGGTGATGATGATGATGATGGTGATGGTGATGAGGATGGTGATGATGATGATGGTGATGATGATGATGGTGGTGATGGTGAAGATGATAATGATGATGATGGCAATGACGATGATGGTGGTAATAGTGATGATGGTGATGGTAATGATGATGATGATGATGGTTATGATGGTGATGAGGACAGTGATGATGATGATGATGGTGATGGTAATGAGAATGGTGATGATGATGATGATGGTGATGAGGACAGTGATGATGATGATGATGGTGATGGTGATGGTGATGATGATGATGATTATGACGGTAGGTCATATTGATTAAGGGCATGTTCAGTAATTGATGCCAAGTGCTATTCTGAGCATGTTACATGGTTACCTGTATTGATTGGTTTAATCCTTGTTACTGAGGTGTTAGATCACAAAGCACACCCTGGAGCTGGGTGATTAGTAAATCCCTGTGTTTTAAAATCCTGATCTGATCATGTTGTTCAGCTTGTCTTAATTGTTCATAGGTAGCTTAGTTTGTTACTGTTTAACCTTCTCAAGATCATCATTATTTTCTGAAAGAAGATGAATATAAATCCACTGTATTCCTGCATAAAAATTATCTTGTAAATAGTTCTTGATAGTGACAAAAGCTTAGAAAGTGTTCATTACATAGGAGTAAAGAGATCAATGAGAAAACCAAGGCAGAGAGCAGTTAAGTCACTTCCCAAACATCATGGATCTGGAAAATGGAAGGTTAGGATTCATTCCCAAGCATTTTATTATCTAACCTTGTGTTGTAAATGCTATCACCTTGGAATTGTCTATTCTTTTTTTTTTCAAAATTTTATTTATTTATTTGAGAGACGGAGATCACAAGTAGGCAGAGAAGCAGGCAGAGAGAGAGGAGGAAGCAGGCTCCCCGCTGAGCAGAGAGCCCATGTGGGGCACGATCCCAGAACCCTGGGATCATGACCTGAGCCAAAGGCAGAGGCTTTAACGCACTGAGACACCCAGGCGCCCCAGAATTGTCTATTCTTATCAAGGATTCATAGAATAAGAATATGTAAGGTCACTCAGATTATTTTAATAAAATTCAAAAGCAAATTAATGCAGATCAAGCTCACAGTCCACGATGGAACAAAATAAAAACCCAACCTGAAACTAATATAACACTGTACATTAAGTCTACTGGAATTAAAATTTAAAACTTTTAACAAGTTCAGTGAGGAAGAATGCCTCCCCAAGAAGCCACACATGCATGCACATAGTACATACACATAGTTATACATATTTTAAATAACTTTGGCTAACAGATTAGATTAATAGATTAAAGAAACAAAATAAATTAATGAAACAGAACAGGTAGTCCAGAAGTAGATTCTTGCATCAATATGAATCTGGTCTATGATACGATATGGGTCATAATTAAAGCCAGTTAGAAAAGAAATAGTTTGAGGAGCACCTGGGTGGCAGTTGGTTAAGCATAGCTCTTCTGCTCAGGTCATAATCCCGTGGTTCTGTGATCGAGTCCCTCATCAGGCACTCTACTCAGTGGAGAGCCTGCTTCTCCCTCTCCCTCTGTCTGTTGCTCTGCCTATCTGTATGCTTTCTCTCTGCCAGGTAAATAAATACAATCTTAAAAAAAAAAATAGTTTTGGGGAAAAAAAAAGAAAAAAAATAGTTTGACTCAAAAGGTATTGGTCGGCGGCGCCTGGGTGGCTCAGTGGGTTAAAGCCTCTGCCTTCGGCTCAGGTCATGATCCCAGAGTCCTAGGATCGAGCCCCGCATCGGGCTCTCTGCTCAGTGGGGAGCCTGCTTTCCCCTCTCTCTCTGCCTGCTTCTCTGTGATCTCCATCTGTCAAATAAATAAATAAAATATTTTTAAAAAAAAGGTATTGGTCGATTTGAATCTCCTATTGGGGAAAATGGATTTTATGTAAATATATCGCAACATTTATAAATTAATTCTCATTTGGGTTAAAGAACAACACATAAAATTGTCTACACATTTGGAGAAAATACAATGTGTGTTTTTATAAAACTTTAATTGGAGAGGCAGTATAAAGACAGACATAAACTCTGAAGCCCTGAGGAAAATGTCTGATTACATGTTTGACAATAAAAATATTAAGATAAACCCCCTACTAATGAAAACATGATTTTTAAAAAGTTGATGAATTACAAGGGAGACATATTTAAGAATATGTAAAAAAGGGATTATCACACAGAACACATAAGGAGATTCTACAGTTCAAGGGGAAAAAAGCTCATTAATTAGAAACATCTGTATAAATACAGCCGGGCAATGGAAAGAAGAAATACAAACATCTATGCAATTATTTTACTGAGGTAATAAACCCAATCATATCAAGGAAATAGAATACATCAGCTCAACTAATGAGGTTCATCCATACACTATGACCAGATACTATAAAGGATAAGAAGATAATGCCAATCTGAGAGTAAATATATTAAATCAGTAAATCAATGTATCAAATACATGTACAATAGTTGTACAAATGCATAGGAAAAATATATCTAAAAAAATTAAATCTTTTCTGGGGAAAGCAGTGAAAATGAGGCTAGTAGTGGAAGAGAATATAATTAAAGTCTTTTACATTTTTCTTTAGATATTTCTGTTCTTTTTGCCATTAGATAACATCTATGTATTATGTAAAAAAGCTTTTACGTGCTGCCATAAATACAGTCATCTACTTAAAATGCTCGTTCTTTCCACTAAAAATTGGAGTTATGTTGTACCAGAGGAAGGAAGGAAGTTATGTTCTGCCGAGGGGCTGTCCTACTGTCCTTCATACATTTATTGTGTTTCCCAGTTAGGGAAACGGGATTCAAAGTTATTAATAGACTTCATGTAGCCTATATTTACAGTAGTGGGACCCAGATGGGTTTTCAACCCAAATTCCTGGCTGCCCACCCACTGCTCTTCACACTGTTCTCCTTTACAGGGATATGGGTTCATCACATCAGTGAAAAAAGATAATGTTAACATTTATCACCATCCGTGTGCAGGACTGATTCCTTATCATTCAAACAGAAGGACACCTGGCCTCATGAGCATATGAGGATTTTAAGAGAGCAATATTTTATTGAGATTGCCTTCTAATGCCTCAAAGGGATCTTGCAAGTTATGTCCAGTTATGTCCAAAGGAAACTACTTTGTTCAAATTGCAGGTGAGAAAGGAAAAACAAGATCACATGGGACAGGGAAGAAGAAAACAGCATGTTCTATTTCTTCATGCCTCCCGCACCTTCTACTGACTCAGAGAATGTTTATTTCTACATATGGCGGTGTTAGCAGAGCTCTCCTTGCAGCATTTCCAGTCTATTTTGGTCTTATCTCTTTTGGAATTTAAGTCTCTGAGGCCATCTTTCCCCCTCTTCGATAACCTAGCATCTGTTTATTTGCTAAAATAGAGCATAAAAGAGTACATGTCAACTGTTGCAGTCAGTGGATACTACAAGATCATATCTGCACAAATGAGATAAATGCATTTAACTAATTGAAATGTCACTGGTTGCTAGTTAATTTCTTGACTCCGATACCTGGAGATTTTTAGAGAATTTGGTCTTTCTTTGAAAACTATTAAAGTGGTCATGTGTGTTGATCTAAACCCTAAAAGAAAGACATACTATGTTTATAATCTTAAATTTAAATCCAAAATCTTTTAACAACACAACTGATTATGTGGTTAAATCACTTCCTAAATTGCGTGATGTTGTGATTTTCAAAGCAAACTGCATAGAGAAAAGCAGACTGGTAATGTACTGTTTTCTATTTATTTTAATTATAAATATATTGTGTACTTAAGTTATGTTCATGCACAGTAGGATACATAAGAATATTGAAAACTCAACCTACAATCTGGAACAAATGTTAGGCTATTCAAGGAATAAAATGCCCTGCAATTAAAAGAAAAAAAGAAAAAATTTGCTGTAATAAAGCTCAGTCTTTTAAGTCAGTTTACATTGCTAGCTTAGTGTCTTAGCTTTTAAGATTATTCTTCTTTTCCTATAGACATACAGTTGTCCTTTTAACCAGCTCCTGATAATGAAACCTAATTGTCCCATGTTTAGTTTGCAGATGGGTTTTTCCAGAACTCCCTGCCTTGGAGACAGCCTGCCTCAAATGGCATAATCAGGCCTGGGAGAAGATTTTGCTTAGCTCTCAAGCCGGAAAATTTCCTCTTATTGTATTAATTCTGCTCATATGGGCCTTTAATGAATAGAGTCATTTCCATGCATCAATTTATTTGGAGCTTTCTTAATTGAAAACATGCTTTCTTAATATGAAACCAAACCAAACACTGAGACGTTCCCATTGATTCTCTGCTTTTGCAATCCTTCTCTGTGGCCCCAGGCTTCTCTCCTTGTGACTGCGGCTGAGACTGGGCTTAGGGGTGTGATTGGCCACACGTGTGTTTTGAACAGCTCCATGTGATATGCTACCAAAGCAAATACATATCCAGTGTTGTCAAAATTTTTATTAATGGAAATTTAACATATAAGAAAGTTGCTGGGGGCAGTAGGGGTCCTGGTGTGCTCTGCAATACCCAGAACCCCCATGACTGGTTTCCAAGTACCACCTCCTTTGTGCATCGTTCCTGCGCCAACCACCAGAACCTGTTTTCTCTCCTTCTTTTCAACCTCCCTGGTATGTATTTACAGTTCCCTTGTCACACCACATTTACTCCATTTATCCTTACAAAATCATGAACTACCTGAGGCAAAGGCAGTCTTACTTCAGTGTGAACATGACCCCGTGTGTTTATGAAATTTTAACTAAAATGACTAGAAGTGATGTCTTTAAAAGAGATTTAAAGGAAAAATGATATTTCCTGTAGGTCATCCAAAAATGAGCATTTTCATTATTTAGATCTAGCTTGTGATTTATAAGCTACTTGAAAACGACGCTAGAACCTTTATCTTTTCATGCTGGGTAATCGTATCACATATTAATTATTGGTTAAAACACCAAAACTTGTATATTTCTGCTTTGTTTGTAAGGTGTAGCTGCCAGATTGTAAATTCTGGCAGGAGAGAGGACTAAAGTCCCAAGCTGGATCTGGGAACTGGACAGATTCCTCCACATGTGATTGTTTCATCCTCTGGAAATACTATCTAACAATGCTCTGGCATCCAGTTTACATAAAAATCCATCAGAAAATTCTTCCCTTATTCCTGACTAGGGTGACAAGGACAATATATGAAATAAAGTGTAGCTAATCATCTAAGGCTTAATGAAGGCTAATTTCCTCCCACCACTTCTAATCTTTTTCTCCCCAGTTTCAAATAAAACCCTGTATTTGTAGCCCCTTTTTTTGGACCAGTACCCATAAGGCATTTGAAGTTTTCTATCTTTTTTTTTTTTTTTAACTTTTGGACATTTGGAAAATACAAAGAATTTTGGTATACTTTTCATCCAAATGTTCCTAAGGATAACACCTTTTCTAACCACAGTAAAATGTTCAAACTAGAAAAATAACATTCATACATGAATATTACATAAATTACAAAGCTTATTCAGATTTTGCCAAATTTTCTGAGCAAGGACAGAATCCAGGATCACATGTTGCATTTGGATGATGTGATTCTTGTGTCTTGCTTAATCCAGAAGAGTGCCTCTGTCTGCCTCTGCCTTTCAAGAAGTTGACGCACTGGAAGAATAAGTATTTTGTAGAATGCCCCACGGTGTTATTTTGCCTAATAATTTCCTCATGGTTAAATTAAGGCTCTGAATTCATGGCAACAATATAACCGATACTGTGTATTCCTTAGTGTTTTATGTAACAGGGCACATGATGCCAAGAAGTCATTACTGCATATGTTACTTTGATCACTTAGCCAAGGCATGTCTGCCAGTTTTGTTTACTCTATAGTTAATTTTTGTCTTTGTAATTAATGCACATATTGTGGGTATACTTTAAGTCTTTGTGGATATCCTGTTTTCCATCAAAGTTTCATCCACTAGCTTTGGCATACATTGATGTTTCTTTGTAATTTTGAATTTTTTTGAATTGAAGCATTGTTGGCATACAATGTTATATTAGCGTCAGGTGTACATCATAGTGATTCCGTAATTCTATATATTACTCGGTGCTCATCGTGGTAGGAACAGTCATCATCTGTCACCACACAAGGTAGTTAAAATATCATTGATAATATTCTCTATGCTGTACTTTTTAATCCATCATTTATTTACTTTATAACTGGAAGTTTGTACCTCTTAATCCCCTGCCATATTTTGTCATCTTTCCACCCACCTGTCCTCTGGTAACCACCAGTTTGTTCTCTTATTAATGTTCTTTCTGTTTCTGTTTTTGCACATTTGTCTTTTTTTGTCTCACTTATTTCCCTTAACATAAGACCCTCTAGGTCTCTCTATGTTGTTGCAGATGGTCTTTTTATGGCTGAGTAATAAATCATTCTCTGTTCATACCACACCTTCTTTATCTATTCATCTGTTGATGGACATTTAGGTTGCTTCCATCACTTGGCTATTATAAATAATACTGCAATGAACAGAGGAGTGAAAATATATATATTTCAGATTAATGTTCTCATTTCTTTGGTTAAATGCCCAATAGTGGAATTACTGTATCATAAGGTATTTCTATTTTTAATTTTTGAGGAACCCCCATACTGTTTTCTGTAGTGACTGCACCAATTTACATTCTTACCGATAGTGTGGGAGGATTCCCTTTTCTCTGCATCCTCACCAATACTCGTGATTTCTGTCCTTTTGATACTAGCCATTCATATAGGTGTAAGTTGATATGTCAGTGTAGTTTTGATTTGCATTTCCCTGATGATTATTAATGTTATTTGGTCAGTTACCTGTTGGCCATCTGTGTATCTTCTCTGGACAAAAGTCTATTCAAGTTTTCTGCCCATTTTTTAGTTGGATTTTTTTGCTTTTTTGGTGTTGAGTTATATATGTTTTTTATATATTTTAGATATTAACCACTTATTAGATAGACCTTTTGCAAATATTTTCTCCCAGTAAGTAAGGTTACCTTTTTATTTCTTTGGTGGTTGTCTTTGTTGTCTAAAAGCTCTTAATTCTGGTATAATCCCAGTAGGTCATATTTGCTTTTGTTTCTCTTGCCTCAGGAGATGTATTCATAAATATGTTACTAAGGCCAATGACTAGGTGATTACTGCTTATGTTTTCTTCTAGCAGTTTTATGTTTCCCAGGGTTACATTTAAGTATTTAATCCCTTTTGAGTTTACTTTTGTGTATGATGTAAGAAAGTATTTCAATTCCATTCTTTGGCATATAGTTGTCCAGTTTTCCCAACACCATTCATTGAAGAGACTGTGTTCTCCCCATTGTATATCCTTTACTCCTCTGTCACAGATTACCTGACTAAAAAAATTGTGGTTTTTTTCCAGGTCTATGTTTTATTCATCTACACATCTATTTGTGTGCTAGTACCATACTGTTTTTATTATTACAGCTTTGAGATATAACTTGAAAACTTGGATGGGTTGCCTTCAGTTTTATTTTATTTTCTCAAGATTGCTTTTTCTATTTGGTCTTATATAGTTCTATACAAATTTTAGTATTTTTTGTTCTAGTTCTGTGAAAAATATTGCTGATCCTTCGATAGGGATTGCATTAAATCTGAATATTTGTTTGGGTAGTATAGACATTTTGTCAATATTAATTCTTCCAATCCAAGAGCCTGGAAACTTTCCCTTTGTATCATCCTCAGTTTCTCTCATCAGTGTTTTATAGTTTTCACAGTATAGGTATTTTAACCCTTTGGTTAAGCTTATTCCTAGATATTGTTTTTGGTGCAATTTTAAATGGGGTTTTATTCTTAATTTCTCTTTCAGCTACTTTATTGTTAGGGTAAATAAATGCAACAGAGTTCTGTATATTAATTTTATATGCTGCAACTCTGCTGAATTCATTTATCAGGTCTAGTAATTTTTTTTTGGTGGAGTCTTTATGGTTTTATTTATATAGCATCATGTCATCTGAAAATAGTGACAGTTTTACTTCTTTATTACCAATCTGGATGCTTTGTGTTGTTTTTTATTGTCTGATTGCTAATGGTAAGACTTCAGTACTATGTTGAATGAAAGTGGCAAGAGTAGACATCCTTGTCTTATTCCTGATCTTAGAAGAAAATCTTTCAGTTTTTCACCATTGAGTATGCAGTTAGCTGTGGGCTTTTCATATATTGTCTTATTATGTTGAGGTATGTTCCCTCTTAACCCACTTTGTTGAGAACTTTTATCATAAATCAGTGTTGTATTTTGTTAAATGCTTTTTTGCAACTACTGAAATGATTATATGGTTTTTATTCTATGGTGTATTTGTGGTTGCTATGGGATCCACATTCAACTTTTCACATATATAGCATATTTTCACAAATATATTATTTGATGATTAATTAAGTTTAAACACATTCTAAAAACCCTATTTTTTACCCTTCCATCCACTTTTTATGTATATGATATCATATTTTACATCTTTTTATTTTGTATATCCCTTTACTGATTTCTGTAGATATAATGGCTTTTTCAACTTTTGGATTTTAACTTCCATTCTAGCTTTATAATCTGTCTTTGTGTTTGCTTTTATCAGTGATTTTTTTCTTTTTTGTAATTTTCTTGCTTCTAGTTATGACCTTTTGTTTTTAATTAAAGAATTCCCTTTAAAATTTCTTGTAAGGCTGATTTTGTCATAATGAATTCCTTTAACTTTGGAGTTTGGGAATTTTTTTTTTTTAAATTTCCCCTTTCCATTCTGAATGATCATGATGCCTGGTAGTTACTCTTGATTGTAGGCTTAAAAAAAAAAAAAAGAAAAAGAAAAATTCTTTTGAGCACTTTGTCTTTATCATACCTCTTTCTAGTGACCTGCAAGTTTCTGCTGAAAAATCAGCTGATGGTCTTTGGGG
Organism: Mellivora capensis; assembly: GCA_004024625.1. Classification (NCBI taxonomy): domain Eukaryota; kingdom Metazoa; phylum Chordata; class Mammalia; order Carnivora; family Mustelidae; genus Mellivora; species Mellivora capensis. The sequence goes on along the minus strand of PISX010002369.1, from coordinate 81,094 downwards.
TTTCCCTGTGTATGTAACTGTTCGCTTTTCTTTTGGTACTTTTATGATTCTCTCTTTATGTTTGATTATTGCCATCTTAATTATTGCTTGTCTTGATGTGGGCGCCTTTGGGTTCATCTAGATTGAAGCTCTCTGTGCATCCTGGATCTGTATTTCTGTTTCTTTCCCCAGATTAGGGGAGTTTTGAGCTAGTATTTCCTCAAAGAAGTTTTCTGTCCTCTTTTCTTTCTCTTCATCTTCTGGGATCCCTGTAATGCAAATGTTATTTTGCTTGATGATGTCTCAGAAGTCCCTTAACCTATTCTCATTTTTTATTATTCTTTTTTTCTTTTTGTTGTTCAACTTCATCACTTTCCCTTACCTTGTTGCACAGCTCACTGATCTGTTCTGCCTCCTCTAATCTTCTGTTGATTCTTTCTAGGGTATTTTTCACTTGAGTTATTGTATTCCTCAGCACTAATTATTTTTTATATTTTCAATCTCTTTGTTGAAGTTCTTACTGATTTCAGCCACTCTTTTCTGAAGTCCATTGAGTATCTTTATGACCATTACTTTGAATTCTTCCTCAGGCTTATTGCTTATCTCCTTTTTCTTTAGCTTTTTCTGTGATTTTGTCTTATTCTTTCCTTTGGCACATATTCCTCTGTCTCTTCATTTTGTCTAACTTGATGTGTTTGTTTCTATATATTAGGTAGGTCAACTATGTTTCCTGGTGTTGAAAGTAGTGGTATTGTGTAGAAGAGATCCTGTGGTATTCTATAGTGCAATCCCACCCTGGTCATCATAACCAGATAGTCCAGGTCTGTCGCCTGTGTGGACCGGGTATGACTTCCTGTTGTGGTTGAGTCATAATTACTTGGGGCATGGTGGGTGGAGATGGCCTTTAGCCCAGCAGGCTGCAATGACTAGCTTTGCCTACCGTGTGTGCACAGGGCTGAGTTTGTTTCCTGCATTGTTGAGAGGCCTGGCAGCAACCACCTGGGGCTCACTGATGGGTAGGGCCAGCCCCCAGCCTGACTACCTGGAATTGATCCTGCAACAGTTGTTGGTGTGCCAAGAAACATGATTTTCTCTTTCTGCAGCCAGCAAGAGACCCAGCTGTGAACTGTAGGGCTGATGGTATATGAGGTTATTTTCTCTCCTAGCCAGGGTAGGAGTCATTTGGGAAAAACACTGGTCCCAGCTAGGGCTACCTGCAAGATGTAGTGGGTCAGGAGCCACTTTGGAGGAGCTTCTGCTAAGGCAGGTAGGTTAGGTGAGGGGGTTCTGCAGAATACTGGGGGCAAGGCACATTGTGTTGGCAAGAAGTATGGAGAGCATTAGAACTGGCTCCTGCAAACATCCTACTATAGAGGCTGGAAGAGGGCAAGCAAAATGGTGCATACCAGCACTTTTGTTCCTAAATAAATTTCTTGTAGATCCTTGACCGTCTGGCACACATCCTAAAATTAGTCAATAAATCTTCATGTGTAACCCAGGCACTTTTCAGACTGCTGTTTCTGTGCTGTGCTTTGGACTAAGTTATTTAGTATGCTGGTTCTTTAAAGGCAGAAACTCTCTTTCCTATCATCCACTATCTCTCTTGGAGTTAAACCCACTGTTTCTTAAAGCTCCTGGACTTAAGCCATGCTGATTTTCAAAGTCAGACATAAAGAGACCTCATCTTCTTCGTGCAAATCCCCAGTACTGGAAATACCTGGTGTGAGGTCTGATACTCTCACTTCTCCAGTGCTTGTTATGTATCCCATTTGTGGTTAGTTATGCAGGGAGTTTGGTTCCCATCTGTGTCTATGCCCATCTTCCCCTTTTCTGTATGGACTTCTCTCTAAAATTAGTTGTGGAAAGTCTGCTCTGCCTGTCTTCCGGGTCATTTTCAGAGTTAGTTGCACAAATGTAGTTATTACCTCAGTGTATCTATGGGACAAGGTGAGCTCAGGATCTTCCTACTCTAATCTTCCTATTTACTTATACTACACTGATGTTTCTACCTTGAAATAATTAGCACCATAGTGTTTATCAAAGGGTGATTTTTCTATCTCCAGCACTTATTTGACATGTATCAATTGGAATTCTACTGTAAGTAACAAGTGTTGCCTTCTCCCCATTTATTATTTACATGAATATACATTCACAGATATTTGTTTCAGTACATGGGTTACATTGCTATCATTATTTTGTTGCTTAAATTGTCCATTATTTGCCCACTGGGAGTCCCTTTAAATTGGGTTTTTGGTCCTTTAGCTATGTCCTGATAATTTTTTGATCACTCTCTACCATTTTGTCCTTAACAGATATCTCAGGTTTTCCTTGTACTTCTGCCTCAGCCCTGGAGTTAGTCAATTCCTTAAGGAGCCCTGGTTTCTTTTATTGGAGAGTGCTATTTATAATCAAGATCTGGGTGCTAAATTTGCTCATTGTTACTGGCCTGTCATTGCTTTTAGACTCCCTTAGGAGCCAGTTAGGTGATGGGTATATATAAATCACAGAACTACTAACATACATATATGTATCTTCTATCTCTCTCTCTCACTGACTTTCTCTCTCTTTCTCTCTCTCATCTACTAATCTGTCTATTTCTATCCATTTGTGTTTCTTTCTATCTTTTGATTCATCTATCCATCCATCCATTATCTACCTATCTATAGTCTTGTGTTCATACTGATACACCTGGACATCATGCAGCACCAGAGATTCATTTTTTTCTTATTTTTCCTTATTCGTACCTCCTTTCTCCATCACTCAAAAACATAACTCTCATTATCCAAAATACATTGAATGACCTTCTAAAAGAATACACATAAAGTACTTTAAGAATTGCTAAACCGTACCCCTGTGACCCCTGTGAAAAACAAATTTACCAACTAGAAGATACTGTTTATGTGTAGGTCTTTGCTTTTAGCCTTGCAATATATAGTCAAAATGATGTTTCTAATTAGTATGGTTAGTTTTTGTTTTGTTTTTTTCTTTCCCATTCTTTCCATTGTAGCCATGCTCTACAATTGTAATAAAGTTAAGTCTGTTTGTTATACTTTGAATTCTAATTTGGGTTGTCCTCATATCCTCATTGATCTTACTTATTTTTATTTATGTGAAATATTACTATTGTCCTATAAGTTAGAGCTATTCAAAAGAGTATATTCAGAGAAGGGTATCTTTCTGTTCATTCCTTCTCTCCCATTCCTGATCATCCATTCTTCCTGACCTTTTCCCAACAAGCCCCTGTGGATAGCCATTCTCATTAGTCATGAGTTAATTATGTTTCTGTTTCTTTTTTTCACAAATGAGACAATATATATACATTTTCTTTTTCCTACTTTTCTTATATGAATAGGAACATTATATATATGAATATGTGTGTATGTGTGTATGTCTGTCTTTGTTTAACAATACATCCTGAAAATTACTCTCTATAAGTTACTATAAATATTTCAAATATTTGTGTGTGTACATATATATGTATTCCATAATACCCTGTTTTGTGGATTCAGTGTTGATGTAACAATGAACCATAGCTTATTAACACACTCTTTTAATATGTTTCTCAGGTAATACACAATATTTTATGATTATAAAAATGTACATATGCATTTTTGTGTTGTTGGAAGAATATCTCACTGTAAATTTCTAGAAATGAAAAGGATGGGTCAGAAGAAAACGGTGCATGTAGTTTTTTAAGATATTTTAATTTAGACATTTTAAAGGGATTTTAAATTAATTCTCCTTTTGGAAGAAATATGATAGTTTCTTCACAAGTTTAGAATGTCCTAATATTCCTTTTTTTCTTTTTGGTCCTACAGCTATTGATTGAAAAAAATACTGTTAGGGTTATGTTTACATAACTCTATGTCACTAATATAACTATGCTGAGTTATGTAAGTGAAACATAAATGTCTTCTCAGCTCTCAAAATTTATTTCCTCTCCTAAACTAATAATGGAAAATCACATATTTATTGCCAGAATTGTTTTCAATACTATTACTTGTATATCTTTTTCAAGCACCTAACCTTTTCTACACTTAAAATAGATCACTTTTAATTCTAAATTTCTCATTTTGACTTATTTTATTTAATAAAACACCAAAATTTCCATAGAATATATAATCATTGGATACCATATCATTAGCATTTAAATATATTTACATATTAAAAGATGGTTTCCAGTCCACAACAAAATGAACATCTTAATTAAGAAATAAACAGAAGACATATCATCAAAGAAGACATATAAATGACAAGCAAAAGGAAAGATGCTCTTTATCACATGTCATTAAAAAAATGCAATTTACCACTACACACCTACTAGAATGACCAAAATCCCAAAACACTGACCATATACACTGAAAAAAATTTTTAGCATCAGGAACTCTCACTCATTTCTCATGGGAATGAAAAGTGGTCTGGCCACTTTGTGACAAACTGGCCACAGTTTGTCAGTTTCTTACAAAACTAAACATATTCTTACCATATGATCTAGTCATTGAAATCCTTAATATTTCCCTAAAGGAGTTAAAAGCATGTCTACATAAAAACCTACACGTGGATGTTTATAAGAGCCTTATCAGTAATTACCAATATTTGGAGCAACTGAGATGACTTTGGTAGATGATAAATGGATAAATACTGTGGTTTATCCAGGAATATGATTGTATTCTAACAATAAATGGGTTATCAAGTCACAAAAGTCATAATGGAAACTTAAATCCATATTATTAAGTAAAAGAAGTCAATCTGAAAAACTCCATACTGTATGAATTCAACTGTATGAAATTCTGGAAAAGGCAAAATTATGGAGACAGTAAAATATTCAGTGGTTATTGGGGGTTAAGAAGAAGGGAGAGATAAGTAGAACACAGAGGATTTTTAGGGCATTAACATTATTATGACACTATAAGGGTAGATATATGTCATCATATATTTGTCCAAACCCATTGAATGTAAACACCAACACTGTACCCTAATATAAACTGAGGACTTTGGGTGATCATGATGTGTCAATTTGTAGGTTTGTTGAGTCTAACAAATGTACCATTTGGTGGGGATGTTGATAATGGGGGAGACTGTAATGTGTGAGGGCAGAGAGGATCTGGGCAGCAGAGGGTATATGGGAACTTTCTGTACTTTATGTCGTTTTTCTGTAAACCTAAAACTGATATAAAAATTAAAGTCTACTTAAAAGAAACAAAAAGGTTATTGCCAGAAGAGTTCTACTTTTATCATAGAGTGTCAGGAGCTCCATGAATTCTCTCCCTAATGAAACAACCTTATGTGATAAAAATTAGCAAAACAAAAGAAAGAGCATTTGGTGTCTTTGGAAATTGCTCTAAAAGTGTACAGCACATGAAGAAATATTTACTCAGTGATTTCTCCATGTTATGAACAGTAAGAGCCCATGGCACTTGAGCCACAATCTATCTATCTCCCCAATTCCAGCTCCACACTATATGAGTGTGGTGAAGAATATGGTCTCTATCTGTCCTTAGGTCTCAGTCAAGCTGTATAATATCTCAGGAGTACAGGCTCAAACATTTCTCATCCTGCTCGGCTCTGAGGTGCAGAGGCCATATTTCTGGTTATTGTAGCTGATATATTAGGGGATTCTAACCTTCACCCAGTTCTCACTCATATAGTGATGCTTCTACCCCAGAAAAGGCAAGCCAAGAATCCTGGGACCCCAGGCACTTTTACCCTAACTTGCGCATAGGGTGGTGTTTCCATGCCAACCTGAGAGTATGTGATACTACTTTCACTGCCCAATGCCCTTCTTAAAACAGGGAGTCCCCACAAGAGAAGTAGGTCTCTGTTTTTACGACCAGCTTTTGATCAGTGACACAGAGATTTTACCTAGGAAAGAGGTAGTTCATAACTGCAGAGACTTTTCCCAGATTAACTAAATTTATTTAAAATAGAGTGTAGAGAAGTTCATGCATAAGGGTGTATTATATGATGGCAAGTTTGTTAGAAATAATTAAGATGCAGGCTTCATAAGACCAATAGGCTAAAATGTTGGGCAAAGAGTTTACCAGAGAGAACGAAAGAAAGAGACAGTTAAGAAGAGGCATACTGAGAAGAACACCAAAAACCAAAACAAAAATATGAGGACTGCCCTCATAAATTACTGTTGCAAAAGTAACCATATTTAATTTGATAAGTTTATGGAACAATCTATTCTCCAGAACATTAACAAAAATTCCAGAGAAATTAGTTGGCAATTAGTTAGCCTAACCTGTGGGTGTGATATCAACAGATCAGGAACAAAGACAGTCAAAGAGTTCTCTTCCCGAACCACCAGAATGACAGTGTGCTTGCCCAAGGCTGCACCTTTGAGGGGAAATATTACAGGCTTCATACTCCAAAGAGTATACATTCTTCAATTATCAATACAGCCAAGTCAGTGGACAAATAACAAGCAAACAAAAGCAACAGCAACCTCCATGGCGGAGGGAATATATTTGATTATGCAATTCAAAGAACAGGAAGAAAAAAAGAATAAAGAGAAATGATCCAACTCTCAGAGATATGAAGGATGCTATCAGGCACACAAACACACTTATAGTTAGAGTACCAGAAGGAAAGAAAAGAAATGAGCAGGATACACTTTTCAAATAATGGCAGAAGTTTTCTCACTTTGATGAAAAACATTAATCCACACATCCAAAAACTCAATGAGTTTCAAGTAGAAAAACACAAGGAAGTCCACAACCAAATACATCATAGTAAAAATGTAAACCTATGACAAAGAAACAGATTTGAAAACATTAAGATAGACATAAAAGGCAACAAAACTAAAGCAAACAGTTGATTTCTCAGAAATAAGAAGTCAGAGGCAGTAGGTTAATATGTTCATAGGGCTGAAGTAAACAATACTGTCAACCAAGAATCTTATATCCAGCACAACTATCATTCAAAATTGAAAGTGAAAATAAAGACATACAAATCAATTGAAAATAAAAGAATGGGTTACTTTCAGACACATTTATTAAAATAACTACGAAAGAAAATTCTTTGGACTGAAAGCAAATGATTCCATGTAATACTTCAAATGCTAATAAAAAAAGAGAACTTGGTAAAGGTAACAAATATTATACAAGGTAACATAAATGTACATTTCTTCTGCTTTTTTCTAATGAGTTTAAAACTAAATTTTATGAAACAGCTTGTGAAAAATTGCAGATTTAAAAAGTGTAACATTTTGACAATAACAGCACAATGAAGGTGGGTTGGGTACAACTGTGTTGGAGTAAGGAAATGACACCATATGCTAAGTCAACATACAGTAATAGGAGAAGAAAACCAAAAGTGTTAAATAAGGAGCTTAATATAACAAATTCTATAATACATGTATTTTTTCCTCTGGGCTTCTTTAAAATAAGCTTTAAAAGAAGGTATAAAATGTTATAAATTTATATAAAGTAATTATAATGTATTGTTGGATAATGTATATAAAAATGGTAACATGGCATTGCAGTAGGGAATAGAACTACATAAGAATAACACTTATTTATCTCACTCTAAATAAGATAGTATAAATTGGAAGTAGAATTTAATAAGTTAACATGTATGTACTAGAGAAAACACTAATAACTCCAAAGAATATATTGAAATATCATTAAAGGAATTAAAATGTTATAGTAGAAAATATTAGCTTAATCCAAAAAAGAGCAGTAAAGTATTAATGAGGGAACAAAAATGAAATGTATGGAATCAATAAAATGTCAGATTTAAATCAAACTAGGCTTTAAATAGGGTTAAATGGAAGTAGATTAAATAACCCACTTTTAAAAAACCCAATTTAAAAAAGATTATTGGTTGGATTTTAAAAAATGAGATTCACCCATATGTTGTATCCCGGAGACACACACACACACACACACACACACACACATATACACATATGTATATATGTATATGTGTGTGTGTGTGTGTGTGTGTGTGTTATAGTAAAAGGAAAGAAAATGATGTATCATGAAATAGGAAACATAGGAAGCTGAAGTGATTACACTAGTATCATACAGAATAATCTTTAAAATAGAAAGTATTACCAGAGATAAAGTGGGCCTTTTTTAAATGACCAAATTGTCAATCAGAAACATAATTATAAACATGTATGTCCCTAACAATAATGCTACAAATACAGGGACAGAAGGGGAGAAATAAACAATAATAAAAATAATAGTTGGAGACTTCAATAACCCAATTTCAATAATGGATAAAACAACAAGGCAAAAGATCAAGAAGGAATTGGAAGACTTGAATAACACTGTAAATTATCTACATCTAACAGAAATATTTATAAAACTATTCAGCCAACAACAAAACACACATTTTCATCATTTGTACATGAAATATTCTCCAGGATAAAACACATATTACATCATAAAAGAACCCTCAATAAAGGTAAATAACTTAAAATCATTTAAAAAATGTGTTCTCCAACTAGTGTAATTGAATTAAATAGCAATAATAGAAAAAATGGCAAATTCACTAATGTTTGGAAATTATACAACACATACCTAAACAACTAATAAAGAATAAATTACAAAGGAAAGTACAAAACACTTTATCTGCTAATGTATATTACTACTCCAGAACTCAAGGGATGCAGCTAAAAATAGAACTACCGTATGATCCAGCAATTGCACCAGTAGGTATTTACCCAAAGGATACAAAAGCACTAATTCAAAGGGATACATTCCCCCTGATGTTTATAGCAGGATTGTCTAAATAGTTAAATTATGGAAACTGCCCAAGTGTCCACCTACTGAGGAATGGATAAAAAATATATGATATTATATATATATATACACACACACACATATGTGTATATATATATATACATATATATAAATATCTGATATTTATATATAATATCTTATACATACACATACATACATACAGTGGACTATTCCTCAGCCTTCAATAAAAAAGAATGAAATCTTACCATTTGCATTAACATGGATGGAGCTAGAGAATATTATGCTAAGTAAAATAAGTCAGTCAGAGAAAGACAAATACATATGATTTCACTCATATGTGGAATTTAAGAAACAAGACAAACAAGGAAAGGGAGAAAAAAGAGAAAGAAAGATAAATCAAGAAATAGACTCTTAATTATAGAGAACAAACAGATGGTTACCAGAGGAAAGATGTGTGGGAGGATGGGTGAAATAGGTGGTGAGGATTCAGGAAGGCACTTGCTATGATGAGCACTGAGTATTGCATGGAAGTGTTGATTTTCTGTGTTATACAACTGAAACTAATAATACACTAGACTAATATAAATGTTAACTAAGTGTAATTCAAATAAAAAATTTTTAAAAATTAAAAATATAAAGCAGGGCTCACAGGGAGATTTATAGCTATAAATACACACACACACACACACACACACACATATGTAAAAGAAGAAGGGTCTCAAATCAATAATCCAATCTTCCAACCTTCCACTACTTAAGACATTGGAATTAGATGAGCAAGCAAACTTATGAATTAAGGAGAAAGGAAATAATAAAATTAAAGCAGAAATTAACCAAATAGAGAATAGAAAACTAATGTAGAAGATGAGCAAAGACCAAAGTTGGTTCTTCAAGATTAACAAAATTGAAAAAAAATACTAAGTAAACTTTTCAATAAATGTGGCTAGAAGACCCAAATTACATAAATCAGAAATGATAAAAAGAAGAGACAGTATTATTGACCTTTTAGAAATCGAAAGCTTCTAAGGGAATACTGAACCACTTCATGCCAACAAATTCGATAATTTACATGAAATAAATTTATTTAAAAAGAACTTAGACACAAAATTCCAAAAATGAATTAAGAAGAAACAAAAGATCTGAACAGACTTACACAACATAATATGATTTGATTAGTCACAAATATATTTACCCACAAGGGAAAGCCCAGGTCTAAATAACTTCACTGGTAAGTTTTTCCAAATATTTAAAGAAGAGTTTATACTAAGTTATCAAAAGTCTTCCAAAAAATATAAGAGGAAGAGTATCTCTCGTTTCATTTTATAGAATTAGTATAGCTTTCATATAAGTATATGAAGTTAGTAGGCCAACAAAATATGAGAACATCACAATGAAATCTTTAGACCAATATCTCTTATAAAGATAAAACCCAGTAACTTGCAAAAACGATAAGACATCATGCAAAAAGTAGAAGCAAGATTGACTTCATATAGCAAAATCAATTGATGTAATATACCATATTAAAAGAAAAAGGATGAAAGCCGCATGACCATCTGAAAAGTTACTGAAAAATCATTTGCAAAATTCTGGCACCTTTCATGATAAAAGTACTCCACACACCAGGAATAAAAGGGTATTTTTTTTCCAGTTTGATGAAGGTCTTCTAGAAAAATGCATGGCTAACATTATACTTAAGGTTAAAAGACCAATTGGTTACCTCTAACATCAGGAACAAGACAAGGATATCCACCCTTCTATATCTTTTCAATATCATACTAGATGTTTTAGCTAGAACTACTAGGAAAGAAAATGAGAGAAAAGGTATCCAGATTAAAGAAGTTGAACTATCTCTAATTGCAGAGAAAATTATATGTATAATTTTGTATAAAAAAAGTTCTAAGAGGGTTCCCCTTTCTCCACATCCTCGCCAGCATCTGTCATTTCCTGACTTGTTAATTTTAGCCATTCTGACTGGTGTGAGGTGATATCTCATTGTGGGATTGGGAGGGAGACAAACCATAAGTGACTCTTAATTTCACAAAACAAACTGAGGGTTGCGGGGGGGAGGGGGTCGGGAAAGGGGGGTGGGGTAATGGACATTGGGTTGGGGAGGGTATGTGCTATGGTTAGTGCTGTGAAGTGTGTAAACCTGGCGATTCACAGACATGTACCCCTGGGGATAAAAATTTGTTTA
>PISX010002369.1:0-70107 GCA_004024625.1 Mellivora capensis | reverse complement strand
GTCTTCAGCCCAGGTCATGATCCTAGGGTCCTGGGATCAAGCCCCGCATCGGGCTCTCTGCTCAGCAGGGAGCCTACTTCCCCTCTCTCTCTGCCTGCCTCTCTGCCTACTTGTGATCTGTCTGTCAAATAAATAAATAAAATCTTTTTTAAAAAGTATACAATTCCATTTATAACAGCTTCTATAAGAATGAAATACTCACTAATGCTTTAACTAAAGAAGTCATAATTTATACTGTGAAAACATCAAACTATTTTAAAATAAAAATTAAATAAGCAAAAAAAAAAAAAGAAGAGAAAGATCTAAGTAAACGGAATGAAACCCCATGTTCTTGGAGCAGAAAGCATAACGTTGAATCAATTTCCTCAGTGGAACTAAGTCTTCCATATATTACCCATAAAAATCCTAGCTTCTTTTTGAAAATTAACAGACTGACTTTAAAGGGCATGGTGCATAAACAATGTATCTTGGAAGACTGAAAAAATATCATTTAGAAAAATAATATGAAAATTCAAAGGACCCACAATACTTAAAATAGTCTCGAGAAAGGAGAAAAGGAAATTTAAGTTGTAGAATTGTGCTAGGTTTCCCAAACCTACTACATAGCTGGAGTAATCAACATGGTATTGTACTGACATAAAGGTAGACATAGAGATCCAAGGAATAAAACTGAGGGTTTAAAAATAAACCTTCGCATTTATGGTCAATTGATTTTTATAAGCCTGCCAAGACAATTCAGTGGGGGAAATAACAGTCTTCTTCACAAGTGGTGTTGGAACAACTAGATAACCACTTGTAAAAACTGAAGTTGGATCCCTACCCAATCCAATATACAAAAATAATGCAAAATGGATCAGTGACCTAAATGCAAAAGGTAAACTTCTAGGACTCTTACAAAGAAAACACAAGCATTAATCTTTATGACCATGGAGAAAGAAATGATATATATATAAACTGGACTTCATTAAAACTAAAAACTTTGGTGTATCAAAGGACATCACCAAGAAAGTTAGAAGACAACTTAGAGGATGGGAAATTGTTTACAAGTTAGGCATCTAATATGGGACCTGTACTTAGAATATGTAAAGAACTCTTAGAGTTCAGCAATAAAAAGACAACCAGATTTTTAAATGGGCAAAGAATCTATATATACAATGCTCTAACTAATAGATACAAATAGCCAATAATCATCTGAGAAGCTATTTAACGTCAGTAGCCATCAGGAAAATGCAAATTAAAACCATAATGAGATAGCACTTAACATTCACTATAATGTCTATTATTAAAAATTCAGATAATAAGAGTTATAGAGGATTAAAGAAATTGGAAGCTTCTCACACTGGGAATGGGAATTTAAAATGTAGCAATGCCATTGAAAAACAGCCTGGCAGTTTTTAAAAAATATGAAACATAAAGTTACCATATGATCCAGGAATTCCACTCCTAAGTATATATCCATAAGAAATGATGAAGAGATTCGTCCGTGCGAAAGCCAGTACATGAATATTCACAACAACATTGTTCATAATGGCCCAAAGTGGGAAAATTCCAATTGTTTATCAACTGATGAAGGCAAAATGAAAAGTGTCATATCCTTACCATAGAGTAGTATTCTGCAAAAAGGTATGAAATACTTATACATACTACAACATGAATAAATCCTAAAATCATTGGCAAAGTCAATGAAAGTGACTCATAGAACACCATGTATTATGTGATCCCATATATAAAATGCCCAAAATTGGCAAATGTGTAGATACAGAAAGTCTATTAGTGGTTGTCAAGGGCTGGATGGAGAGGAGGAAGGACATTGAGTGATAATGGATTATGGTGTTTCTTTTGGGGGTGAGAAAAATCGAAATTAGATTGTAGTGATGGGCTGCATCTCAGTATACTGAAAACTATAGAAGTATACAATTAAAACAGTGAATTTTATTATGTGTAAATTAGATCTAATTATATTTAAATAGAAGTGTTAGTATGTGTATCTGTTGACATCTAACTCTCTCTCTCTCTCTCTCCCAGGTGTCACTATTCCTTTCTATCTGATTATTGTTAGAAACCCACCTTGCTGCTAGCTAGGGGCCACAGTCCATAAATGTTCTCTAAGACAAAACTAAACATTTCTGCCTAAGGAAAAATGACAGTGCACAACATAATATTGAATTTTAAAATATGATTGCTTTTTTACTGTAATGTCTTTATATAAAGTTTTTATATGATAGTGTTCCCAAGAAATTCATAGCACTCTAACAAAAGATGCTGTTGTCTTATGGAAAAGGACTCTGAGTGAATTATTACTTCCCCCTTCTTTTCTAGCATTTTTAAAAGTTTAATTGTGAACAAAGATTGCTGGCTTCCCAGCTCTCCTTACTTCATCTAGTCACAGAATGTACCATTGGACTCTCTTCCTCCCTTTCCTATTCTTTCTTCCCTCAAATTCTTAATTTTCAATATTTAAGGCAAACGAAAGGAAAAGTTTTCATTCCTTCTTAAAAAAAAAAAGAAAAGAGGAGGGAGGCTCTGGTCTAGGGCATTCTAAATAAAAACAATGATTATAATTCTATTATAAAGGTGTTTCCATCTGATTCCCTCAGAAAAGAGCCAGCACACTCTACTTGGATGGTTTGCAGAGGGTTTATAAAGTTGTATTCAGGGCATGGTAAACACGGGGTATAGTGGTATGCACATGACATCCTTGTCTGTTCCCCCTGGGGTGAAGGTTCAAAGGGAAGATGGGTTTATCTCAAAAGAGGAGGCACTGACAGAAGTCATGGCCTTTGAGGGTGGAGTCAACCTTTCACATCCCTCTCTCCTAGAAGAAAAGGAAAGGAATAAAACTCCCAACTTACTCCCTACTCTCTCTACAAATTTCTGCCAGTGCTCCCCATTGTCGAAGCAGAGTGGCAGGTGGAAGTCAGAATTCATTGCACCTTGATTATTCAGGTGGGTGAAGAAGGATGTAGCATTGATGGACATATAGATGGGAACACAAAACTTTGGAAATCCACTGTGCAATAAACATGACCACCCAAATGGATTAAAAGTTCAATAACATCTATCCATGTTATGTATCACAATAATCTAATGTATTCACAAAGTTATATAGTCGGATGGGTATTTTTATTATTTATGCTTTTTAAAAAGTTTTATTGAGAAATAACTGACATGTTATTGTGTAAGTTTAAGGTGTAGACCCTGAAGGTTTTATTTACATATATTGTAAGATGATCATCATAGTAGGTTTAATTGACTTCCATTACCTCATATAGATACAATTAAAAGAAGAGAAAAACAATTTCTCCTTTTGATGAGAACTTTTAGGCTCTACTCTATTAACAACTTACTGGTACATCATATAACATTATTAACTATGGTCATCATGTTGTACATTGCATCCCTGGTACTTATTTATCTTGTAACTTGAAGTTTTTAGCTTCCCTGATTCCCTCACCTAAGGTAACCACAAATCTCATATATTTTTCTGAGTTTGGTGGGTTTCTGTTTTTGTTATTTGTTTCATATTCCACATATGAATGAGATTACATAGGACTTATCTTTCTCTGAATGATTTCACTTAGCATAATGCTTCAAGGTCCATCCGTGTTGTCACAAATCATAGGATTTCCTCATTTTCTATAGCTGAATAATGTTCCATTGTGTATGTATCTATGTAGAGACACATACAACTCCCTTGTCCATTCATTTGCTGATGGTGTTTAGGTTGTTTCTATGTCCTGCTGATTGTAAATAATACCGCAGTAAACATGGGGTGCAGATTTTTTTTTTTTTTGAGTTAATGGTTTTGTTTGCTTTAAATATATTCCCAGACCTGGAATTGCTGGTAATTCTATTTTTTACTTTTTTGAGAAACTTCTATACTGGTTTTCATAGTGGTTGTACCAATTTACATTTTCATCAAGAGTGCACAAAGATTCCCTTTTCTCCAGATCCATGCCAGCATTTGTTATCTCTTTTCTTTTTGGTGATGGACATTCTAATAGGCATTAAGTGACATTTCACTGTGGCTTTAATTTGCCTCTCCCTAATGAATAGTGATGTTGAGTATCTCTTCATGTACTTGTTAACCATTTACAGATCTTCTTTAAAAAAAAAAAATGGTCTCTTGGCGCTCCTGGGTGGCTCAGTGGGTTAAAGCCTCTGCCTTCGGCTCAGGTCATCATCCCAGTGTCCTGGGATCAAGCCCCACATGGGCTCTCTGCTCAGCGGGGAGCCTGCTTTCCTCCTTTCGCTCTGCCTGCTTCTTCTCTACTTGTGATCTCGGTCTGTCAAATAAATAAATAAAATCTTTTAAAAATAATTTAAAAAATGGTCTCTTCAAGTCCTTTGCTTATTTTCAATTGGATTATTTTATTTTTAATTAATTTTTTGTTTGTTTGCTATTGAGTTGCATGAATTCTTTATTATATATTTTGGATATTAACCTCTTATAAAATAAATGGTTACATTTATTTTTCCCTATTCCGTTGGCTTTCCTTTCAATTTTTTGATGGGTTCTCTTGCTGTGAGGGACTTTTTAGGTTTGATGTGTTTCCCTTGTTTACTTTAGATTTTGTTGCTTGTGCAATATGTGTGATTTTCAAGATAAAAGAAAACATTTCCAAAACTCATGTCAAGGAAACTGTTTTCCTATGTTTTCTTCTTGGAATTTCAGGGTTTCAGGCCTTACGGTTAAATTTTCACCTATTTTAATTAATTTTTCTAAGATGTGAAAGACAGGGTCAGATTTCACTGATTTACAAGTGAATATCTAGTTTTCCCAGTGCCATTTATTGAGGACACTGTTTTGTTTCCCAATTAGATATTTTTGAGTGTCTTGTAAATTATTATTGATTGCTTATGCTTGGGTTTATTAGAAAGCTGTCTCTTGGCCTATTTGTCTATTAATATGCCAGTACCATGCTGTTTTAATTATGATAGTTTTGAAGGTATTTTGGACTTAGAAAGTGTGATGTCTCTTGCTTTTTTCTTTTTTCTTAGGATTTATTTGGCTATTTGGAATCTTTTGTGATTCCACATAAATTTTAGGACTATTTGTTCTATTTCTGTAAGAAAAAAATGTCATTAGAATTTTGATAGGGATTCCAGTGAATCTATAGATAGCTTTTGGTAGAGTTGACATTTTAATAATATTAACACTTCCAATCCATGAACATGGAATGCCTCTCCATTTATTTGTGTCTCCTTCAATTTATTTCATCAGCTTCTTGCAGTTTTTAGAATAGAGATCTTTTATCTCCTTTGGTAAATATATTTCTATTAGTTTCATTGTTTTTGATGCTATTGTAAATAGGATCTATTTCTTTATTTCTTTTCAGAATATTTGTTGCCCTGTTTATAGAAATACTACTGACTTTTGGATATTGATTTTGTATTTTGTGACTTTATTACGTTTGTCAATTAGTTTTAACATTTTTTGGTTGAGTCTTTAGTATTTTCTTATATAAAATCAAGTCATCTCTCAATAGAGATAATTTTACTTCTTCCTTTCCAATTCTGTTGCATTTTATTTTTCTTGCCTGATTTCTTGAGCTGGGACTTTCAGTACTATGTTGAGTAGGAGTGGTGAGAGTGGACATCCTTGTCCTGTGCCTGCTGTTAGAAAAAGAGCTTTTAACTTTTCATCATTTAGTATGATGTTAGCTGTGGGCTTGTCATATTTATGCCTAATTTGTTAAATGTTTTTTATCATGAATGGATGTTGAATTTTGCCAAATATTTTTTTTTGCAATTTTTGAGATGATCATATGATTCTTTCCTTTCATTCTACTATCGTGATATATCACATTGACTGATTTGCATATCTTGAACCCTCCTTGCATCCCAGAAATAAATCCCCCTTGATCATGGTTAACTATCCTTTTAATGGATATTCTACTTTTTATTTTATTTATTTTATTTTTTTTTAATTTCTTTTCAGTGTGATATTCTACTTTTTAATTGATGAAACCCAAGTTCAGAGAGATTACTTGCTGGGATGGCAGAGAAAGGTTAGCAGAACCAAGATTTGATTCTAGGTCTATCTGACCCCCAAGGCCATATTCCTTTTTTTTTACATAAAGTTGACCCTCATCTTAAAAAATACAATTACCCAGCACCAAAAAAAGTTTTTCTCTCTTATAAAAGTCACTGAAAAATAGCAAAACAAAAGGTTGTCCAAATTTCAGTAATTTATCTTTTAATTATAGGCCTGAAATAAACTTACTCTGTGAAATTAGGAAATAAGCTACTATTGTATATTTTCCTCCAAATTGCAAATGGATGGGATGAGGTTATAGAAGAACGTAAAAGACCCCTTATTTACTTAGATCTCTGTCTAGAGATTTGTTTTAGGTAGTAAATATAGTTAAGCAATTAAACATGAATTTGTTAAGTGAGTTTGAGCTTTTAATATACCATGCTGAAGAATGAATGAGATTTGAAAAAAAATAATGTAACATCTAGTTTCTGATTTCAGAGAGCCTAACACTGCAGGCAAGAGCCTAGTATACTTAGGGAAACAGGGTAGACATATGATAGATGATAAATGATGATAGATGATAGATGATTGATAGATAGATGCATACATACATACAGATACATGTTAGATACACCCTTTCAACTATATCCATTTGCTTACTCACTAAGTAGTTTTCAAGTGCCTATAATGTATTAGTTATATACACTGTGCATTCAAAAATAATACATGGCCACTGTCTTTATGGAGTGAAAAGTCTGGTAATGAATTTATAAAGAGACACAAATATTGGTAATTCACTAAAAAGTACTCAAGTACTTTGCACAACATATTTTTCACAGAGCATCCATGGGGAAACACTTAATCTAGAAACTGAAAGTAAAATATGATTAAATCTAGATTCTAAATTCTAGTGGTGCTATTAATAGGAGTATATCAATGTGGGTTGGAATATCTAGCAAAACCCTCTATGAAAAGCACTGGAATTGAGCCCTGTGAAATGGGAGTATTTTGGAGAAGTGGAAAGGAAAGAAGACTTTGATTTTGGTTTCAGGAATAGTGAGAACATGGATTCTTGGCTCATTATGGGTGTTTAGTGAGTCCAAAGATAATACATAAGGAATGCCTTTTTTGACAAGTATTTCAAACAAATTAAAACTTACTTTTGTTTGAAAGAAGAGAAATACCACACAAGAAATGAATACATTGAACAGAAAATATTTGCTTCAAATTATTTAACCAGTTATACATCTGTGCTATTTGTAGGTAACACAGTGCCAACCATGGTCACAGCAGAGGAGAGCTTTTCAACTTCCAGTTCCAACTGTTGTAATAGATCACTTCAGAGTCAGCAAATCCAATATCCAATACAGATAATGTGAGCTTTGGGAACACAGGAGGTTGTGAATATTTAATCAAGAGGATTTTAGAGGATGAAAATGAGGAGAAAAGTGGCATTTAAAGGTAATCATTCTGTATGAGAGAATCCATGGGATGAGGGACATCATGGGAAGTCTCCTTTCAAGCAACAGCATCAACTCAAAAGTCATGTTTAGGGGAGACAATGATATTCTAATGCTCTCTCTTTCTGAAGCAAACAACTGGTTTATGTGCTCAACGGCACACAAATTTGAACGCAAGTTTGGCTATCTTCAATATAGTTGGTGTATTTACAATGAAATCATTGTGTTACATGTGATCCCCAAAGCTCACCTCATCTTTCCCCCATCCTTTGAGAAACCCTTCACAGAATGGAGATCTCTGAAAACTGAGTGTGGTGTGTTCTCCTCTTAAATCTTTCCTGAAAGAGGAATCCAACCATGAATCTAGGAAAGGTATTGCAACATCTTCAAAAGAGTTTCTCAGATCATATTAGTAAGATTGCAACTACTAAATCTAAGTCCAAGAGAAAAGTAAAAATGTTAACTCTAAACCATAAAATAAATCAGTCAGTAAATGGTTAAGGTATGCCATGTTTTCACCAAAAGGAATGAGCCTCAACAGAAAATAAGTGTTGATCTGGATAGTTCATGAGATGAGAGCCAGAATACTGAGAACTTAAGGGGGTTTACTAACTTAAGGGGGTAAACACATCCATCCATCCTTCTATCACCTGTGATATCTGTGCTCTGTGATATTACAGAGCCCCAACTCTTGTTTCAAGTACTCATTTTACTCAAACTGTACTGTGTGCTAATTCTCTTCCTAGCTTCTCTAGGCCAGTTGGTCTAGATTTCCCCATGCTACTCCTTTAAAGATTCACTCTTCCAGCTTCAGTCTTTCCTTTTTTTTCTCCTTGTTTTATAGAATCTCCCTGGAAATTACATTCATTTCCTTGTAAGAACATTCCAGCTGTGTATCGCTTCCTCTTCTATTCACCATGCATTACAAACTCAATTTTCCAATTTCACAGAAGCTCCTATAATTTCTGGTCTATGTTCCAAATTTTCTCCCAATTTTTTCATAATACCATTTATTGAATTAAGTTTCCGCTGTGACCCAAGCTAGATCTTTCAGTCCAATTTCTCCTCCCCATTCTCCCAACTCAAACTTCCTTCTAAGTCTTACCAACTATATCTCCTGGACATTTCTTGAAAATATCTCCTCTGTTCTATTTCCCCCATTAACTCAACTAGCTGAGATCCTCACCTCTTTTCCTGGACTATTACAGCCATCTGCTAACTGATTTCTTCCTGCTTGCATTTTCCTCTTCCTTTGGTACATTTTCGATTCTGCTACCATTTATCGTTGATGCAGAATATAATTATTATGTTATGTTCTTGTTTGTAAACCTTGTTCGGTGTCTGTAATATCAGGCTATACCACCTCAACTCTCGAAATCTGTTCTCAGATTCTGAGATCCCACTGCTTGCTCTGAGGTGCTCTACACCCCATCACCACTCTGTTTCTCTTTAAGCCTTAGTGAGCCCTCCCTACAATTGTTAATCCCTCTGCTTGCAACATCCTCACACTCTGTGTGTCTGGGTCATGATTTCTCATCTTTCAGGTCTCTCAGAATTTCAACAAATTCCTCCTTTGTCAGAATTTTCAGATTCATGCGGGCGGTATAAATTCAAGCTACATTCTCTGTGGGCATTTCCTATGTGAAAGACACTGCTGTGTGTTATCTGAAATATATGAATCATGTAAAACACAGAGTAGAAGACCTTGCACAAATAACAGTATTTACACCAACACTTGACTAGTAGATTCCCTAACTTGTGATGAAAATGGTAGTCTGTCTTTTTTGTATGTTGGATCATTTGTCTCACCATCATTTAATTAATTTTTTGGAAAGTATAGAACAAAATGTATACAAAAAGTCAGTAAAATCATAGTTTCAAGAAACAGTGATTCGATACCATTTTTTCTCTACCACTCTTCCTGTAAGGTCACTTTTTATGTATTTCTGATTCTTTTTTAAAAAGCATAAAATGCATTTCACTCTGTGGTCTCACACTCCTCTCAGGTGGATGTACTGAGTCATAAGTCCTGTACTTTCCCCAGCTGGCCACTAAGACTGAGCTCTGGTTGCCCAGGGGGTCAGATTGCTTAATAATGCATGCTAAATGTGCTTCTTTTTCTCTTTCTGTCCTTATGTCATCCTGCCCTTCCTTCCTACCATTTCTTAGCATCAAAATGAACTACTCACTCTCAAATAATTTCCTAGAATTCACTTTGGAGGAAACCCTATACAACATGTAAGAATAGCTGGCAATATTTTTAGACAATCCTGGCATATTGTAGGAGTTTTTAACTCACAGAGATTAAATTCTTTGTGCTGTGATGGGAGAATATCAGGTAGCATTTTTTAAAATTTAAGTTATTTTTATTAACATATGATGTATTATTTGCCTCAGGGGTACAGGTCTGTGAATCATCAGGCTTACACATTTCATAGCACTCACCATAGCCCATACCCTCCCCAATGTCCATAACATAACACCCTATCCCTACACCCCCACATCCCAGCAACATTCAGTTTGTTTTGTGAGATTGAGTCCCTTATGATTTGTCTCCCTCCCAATCCCATCTTGTTTAATTGTTTTCCTTCCCTACCCCCCACAACCCCCGTCCTGGCTCTCAAATTCCTCATATTGGAGAGATCATGTCATAATTGTCCTTCTCTGATTGACTTATTTTGCTCAGCATCATACCCTCTAGTTCCATCTACATCATTACAAATGCCAAGATTTCATTTCTTTTGATGGCTGCATAGTATTCCATTATGTGTATGTGTGTGTGTGTGTGTGTATATATATATATATATATATATATATATATATCACATCTTCTTTAGCCATTCATCTGTTGATGAACATCTACATCCTTTCCATAGTTTGGCTATTGTGGACATTGCTACTATAGATATTCGGGTGCACGTGCCCTTCGGATCACTACATTTGTATCTTTAGGGTAAATACCCAGTAGTGAGATTGCTGGCTTGTAGGATAGCTCTATTTTCAACTTTTTGAGGAACTTCCAAGCTGTTTTCCAGAGTGGCTGCACCAGCTTGTATTCCCACCTACAGTGTAGGAGGGTTCCCCTTTCTCTGCATCCTCGCCAACATCTGTTGTTTCCTGACTTGTTAATTTTAGCCACTCTGACTGGTGTGAGATGGTATCTCATTATGGTTTTGATTTGTATTTCCCTGATGCCGAGTGATGTGGAGCACTTTTTCATGTGTCTGTTGGCCATCTGGATGTCTTCTCTGCAGAAATGTCTGTTCATGTTTTCTGCCCATTTCTTGATTGGATTATTTGTTCTTTGTATGTTGAGTTTGATAAGTTCTTTATACATTTTGGATACTAACCTTTTATCTGATATGTCATTTGTGATTATCTTCTCCCATTCTGTCGGTTGTCTTTTGGTTTTGTTGACTGTTTCCTCTGCTGTGCAAACTTTTGATCTTAATGAAGTCCCAATAGTTCATTTTTGCCCTTGTTTCCCTTGCCTTTGGCCATGTTTCTAGGAAGAAGTTGCTGTGGCTGAGGTCAAAGAGATTGCTGCCTGTGTTCTTCTTAAGGATTTTGATGGATTCGTGTCTCACATTGAGGTCTTTCATCCATTTTGAGTCTATTTTCATGTGTGGTGTAAGAAAGTGGTCCAGTTTCATTTTTCTGCATGTGGCTGTTGAATTTTCCCAACATCATTTGTTGAAGAGAATGTCTTTTTTCCATTGGACATTCTTTCCTGCTTTGTCAAAGATTAATTGGCCATAGAGTTGAGGGTCTATTTCTGGGCTCTCTATTCTGTTCCATTAATCTATATGTCTGTTTTTGTGCCAGTATCATACTGTCTTGATGATTATAGCTTTGTAATAGAGCTTGACATCTGGAATTATGATGCCACCAATTTTAGCTTTCTTTTTCAACATTCCTCTGGTTATTTGGGGTCTTTTCTGGTTCCATATAAATTTTAGGAATATTTGTTCCATTTCTTCAAAAAAAAATTGATGGTATTTTGATAGTGATAGCATTAAATATGAAGATTGCTTTAGGTAGCATAGACATTTTCACAATATTTGTTCTTCCAATCCAGGAACATGGAAAGTTTTTCCATTTCTTTGTGTCTTCCTCAATTTCTTTCATGAGTACTTTATAGTTTTCTGAGTATAGATTCTTAGCCTCTTTGGTTAGGTTTATTCTTAGGTATCTTATAGTTTTGGGTGCAATTGTAAATGGGATGGACTCCTTAATTTCTTTTTCTTCTGTCTTGTTGCTGGTGTAGAGAAATGCAACTGATTTCTGTGCATTGATTTTACATCCTGACACTTTACTGAATTCCTGTACAAGTTCTAGCAGTTTTGGAGTGGAGTCTTTTGGGTTTTCCACATGTAGTATCATATCATTTGCAAAGAGTGAGAGTTTGACTTCTTCTTTGCCGATTTGGATGCCTTTAATTTCTTTTTGTTGTCTGATTGCCGAGGCTGAGACTTCTAGTACTATGTTGAATAGCAGTGGTGATAACGGACATCCCTGCCGTGTTCCTGACCTTAGCGGGAAAGTGTTCAGTTTTTCACCATTGAGAATGATATTTGCAGTGGGCTTTTCATAGATGGCTTTGATGATATTGAGGTAGGTACCCTCTATCCCTACACTTTGAAGAGTTCTGCTGAAGAAAGGATGCTGTACTTTGTTAAATGCTTTTTCATCATCTATTGAGAGTTTCATATGGTTTTTGTTCTTTCTTTTATTAATGTATTGTATCACATTGATTGATTTGCAGATGTTGAACCATCCTGGCAGCCCAGGAATAAATCCCACTTAGTTGTGGTGAATAATCCTTTGAATGTACTGTTGGATCCTATTGGCTAGTATTTTGGTGAGAATTTTTGCATCTGTGTTCATCAAGGATATTGGTCTGTAATTTTTGATGGGGTCTTTGTCTGGTTTTGGGATCAAGGTCATGCTGTCCTCATAAAAAGAGTTTGGAAGTTTTCCTTCCATTTCTATTGTTTGGAACAGTTTCAGGAGAATAGATATTAATTCTTCTTTAAATGTTTGGTAGAATTCCCCTGGGAAGCCATCTGGCCCTGGGCTCTTGTTTGTTGGGAGACTTTTGATGACTGCTTCAATCTCCTTACTGGTTTTGGATCTGTTCAGGTTTTCTATTTCTTCCTGATTCAGTTTTGGTAGCTTACATGTCTCTAGGAATTCATCCATTTGTTCCAGATTTCAAATTTGCTGATGTATATTTGCTCATAATATGTTCTTATAACTGTTTGTATTTCTTTGGTGTTGGTTGTGATCTCTCTTCTTTCACTCATGATTTTATTAATTTGGGTCCTTTCCCTTTTCTTTTTGATGAGTCTGGACAGGGGTTTATCAATCTTATTAATTGTTTCAAAGAACCAGCTCCTAGTTTCATTGATCTGTTTGACTTTTCTTTTGCTTTCTATTTCATTGATTCCAGGTCTGATCTTTATGATTTCTATATCCTGCTGCGTTTAAGCTTTCTTTGCTGTTCTTTCTCCAGCTCTTTTAGGTGTAGGGTTAGGTTGTGAACTTGAGACCTTTTTGGTTTCTTGAGAAAGTCTTGTATCAGTGTACACTTTCCTCTCAGAATCACCTTTGCTGTGGCCAAAAAATTTTGAACAGTTGTGTTTTCATTTTCATTTGTTTCCATGAATTTTTTCAATTTTTCTTTAATTTCCTGGTTGACCCATTCATTCTTTAGTAGGATGCTCTTTAGCCTCCATGTATTTGAGTTCTTTCCACCTTTCCTCTTGTGAGTGAGTTCTAGCTTCAGAGCATTGTTGTCTGAAAATATGCAGGGAATGATCCCAAACTTTTGGTACTGGTTGAGACCTGATTTATGACCCAGGATGTGGTCTATTCTGGAGAATGTTCCATGTGCACTAGAGAATAATGTGTATTCTGTTGCTTTGGGATGGAATGTTCTCAATATATCTGTGATGCCCATTTGGTCCAGTGTGTATTTAAAGCCTTTATCTCCTTGTTGATCTTTTGCAAGGATGATCTATTTCAGTGAGGGGAATGTTAAAGTCCCCTACTATTATTGTATTAATGTCGATGTGAGTGTTTTTTAAATTTTGTTATTAATTGGTTTTATAATTGGCTGCTTCCATGTTAGGGGCATAGATATTTATAATTGTTAGATCTTTTTGTTGGACAGACCCTTTAAGGATGCTATAGTGTTCTTTCTCATCTCTTATCATAGTCTTTGGATTAAAATCTCATTTATCTGATATAAGGATTGCCACCCCAGCTTTCTTATGATGTCCATTAGCATGGTAAATTGTTTTCCACCCCCTCATGTTAGCTCTGTTGGTGTCTTTGGGTCTAAAATGAGTTCCTTGTAGGCAGCAAATCAGTGCATCTTGGGGTTTTTTTGTTTGTTTGTTTGTTTGTTTTGTTTTGTTTTGTTTTCCATTCTGAAATCCTGTTTCTTTTGATTGGGGCATTTAGCCCATTTACATTCATGGTAACTATTGAAAGATATGAATTTAGTGCCATTGTAATGCCTTTGAGGTGACTGTTACTGTATATTGTCTCTGTTCCTCTCTGGTCTACTACTTTTAGTCTCTCTTTGCTTAGAGGACCCCTTTCAATATAGCTTGTAGGGCCAGTTTGGTGTTTTCAAATTCTTTTATTTATTTATTTATATATATTTTTAAAGATTTTATTTACTTGACAGACAGAGATCATAAGTAGGCAGATTGGCAGGCATAGAGAGAGGAAGGGAATCAGGTTCCCCGCTGAGCAGAGAGCTCGATGCAGGGCTCGATCCCAGGACCCTGAGATCATGACCTGAGCTGAAGGCAGAAGCTTTAACCCACTGAGCCACCCAGGCACTCCTTGCAAATTCTTTTAATTTTTTTTTTTGTCTTGGAAGCTTTGTATCTCCTATTTTCAGTGACAGCCTAGCTGGATATAGTATCCTTGGCTGCACGTTTTTCTCACTTAGTGCTCTGTATATATCATGCCAGTCCTTTCTGGCCTGCCAGCTCTCTGTGGATAAGTCTGCTGTCAGTCTAATATTTTACCCTTATATGTTACAGACCTCTTGTCCCAAGCTGCTTTCAGGATTTTCTCTTTGTCACTAAGACTTGTAAGTTTTACTATTAGAGGACAGGGTGTGGACCTATTTTTATCGATTTTGGGGGAGTGTCTCTTTCCCTCCTGGACTTTAATGTTTGTTTCCTTTGCCATATTAGTTAAATTCTCCATTATAATCCATTATAATTTACTCCAATATACCTTCTGCCCCTGTCTTTCTTCTTCTTCTGGAATCCCAATTATTCTAATATTGCTTCATCTTATGGTATCACTTATCTCTCTAATTCTCCCTTCATGGTCCAGTTGTTGTTTGTCTCTCTATTGCTCAGCTTCTAAATTCTCCACCATTTTGTCTTCTATATCATTAATTCTCTCTTCTGCCTCTTTTATCCTGGCAGTAAGAGCTTTGATTTTTTATTGCACCTCACTAATAGTTTTTTTTTCTTAATTTCAGCTTCATTATATTTTAGTTCTTTTATTTCTCCAGAAAGGGATTTTATTTCTCCAGAAAGGGATTCTCTAATATTTTCCATGCCTTTTTCAAGCCCAGCTAACACCTTGATAATCGCCATTCTGAACTCTAGTTCTGACATATTACCAATATCTGTATTGATTAGATTCTTTGCCATCAGTACTGCCTCTTGTTCTTTTTTTTTTTTTTTTTTTTTTTTTTTTTTTTTTTTTTTTTTTTTTTTTTTTTTTTTTTTTTTTTTTTTTTTGTGGTGAGTTTTCTGCCTTTTCATTTTATTTGGATAAGTATATATGAACAAGAGAATAAAATACTAAAGGGTGGCAAAGTCCCCAGAGCAATATATGCTTGTTAAATCAGAAGAGACCTGAAACTGAGGGGAGAAGAAAATAAATGAATAAACAAACAAACAAACAAACATAAATTTTTAAAATAAATAAAAATTAAGAAATATATATATTAGACTGGTAAATAGAAGAGCGCCACTACTTAATTTTGGATGTATTTTGTTACTTAAAAAAAACTACCTCCCAAAATCTTAAAGAAAGAAAAAATTATATATATATACAGAAATAAGGGTAAACACTATGAAGGGATGGAATATGACTGTAAAGATGAAAATATAAAAAGATTCTATAATGGAATTGATAAGTTGGTTGGAAAAGAGAAAAAAAAGAGGGAATGTGATCAGGCTGGAGCTAGATTAAGGTATATTTTGATCTTTTAGAAGAAATTATATCCCAAAATTTTAAAGGAAAAAAACCCCTATATGTATACAAAAAATAAGTTTAAATACAGTGAAGGGACAAAATATGACTATAAAATGAAAATTTAAACAGATTTTTAAAAAAGATATAGATAATATAAAATAGTTAAAAAAACGTTAAAAGAGGAAAGAGGAAAAGTTAAAAAACATAGAAAATTTAACTTTGCAAGACTAAAGGCCCTTGGGAAAAAAGCCATGAATTATATGTGTTGTATTCCCCTACCTCTGGAGTTCTGCAGTTCTCATTGATTGGTGTACTTGATCTTGGTTGGATGGTTTCTGATCTTCTGGGGGAGGGGTCTGTTGCTGTGAGTCTCAAATATTTTTGCCAGAGGCAGAATTGCACCACTTGCCAGTAGCCAGGCTAATTAATCTGCTTGGGCTTCCTCTTTGGAGCTTTTTTCACTGAATTCTTTCTGTAGAGCTTTGGAGGACGGGAATGAAGATGACTGCCTCCCAATCTCTGGCCCAGAGGAACTTAGAATTGGGGCCCCACTCCTCAGTGCACCCTCAGAGATGAGCAGTCAGTTCCTCCCATCTCCCTGGTCTCCAGCCACACTCAGAGTTCACCGACCCGTGACTGAGCATTTCTATCTCTGGCATACCGCCCCGTTTGGAGTCTCCAAACCCAGCAGATTCCTGCCATGCTCCTGTGTTGCTCCTCCCAGAGGAGGATGGAGGGTCTGTCTCAGATCTGCCCCTTGTGGGGTCCCTGCTCAAAGGGCAGTGGCCCAACTGTGCCACAGACCATGGTTTAAGGTAAGCCTGAGTTGAGAGACCCTCCTCAGCTCGATCTCTGATGCCAGCTTCCCTGCTCTGATACCTGGCAGCTCTGACACACTTAGATGCCCTTGGTCTTTCTGTGAGCCCGTGGAACCTAAGACCACACTGTCCCTGTGAGGTCTCCACCCCCTGCTTAGCCTCTGGAGTGATGATCCTTCATGGAGCAGACTTAGAAATTCTGATTTTGTGCTCTGCTGCTCCACTGCTTGCCAGGATCTGGCCCCTCCCCCACCACAGTCTATCTTCCTGTTGCTTCGGATTCACTTCTTCACACATCCTTCCTTCCAGAAAGTGGTTGATTTTCTGTTCCTATAATGGCTATCTCCTGTTGAGTTTGTAGGTGTTTGGAATGTTTTGATACCTATCTAGCTGATCTCCTGGGACCAAATGCTATTTCAGTTTCCTACTCCTCCACCATCTTGCTTCCTCCATCTATCAGGTAGAAATTTTGAACAGAAGCATGGCGGTATACATGGGTATGTGTCTGGACTTAGTGTCTCTTTATGAAATTGACTCCTTTGCCAATTAAATACGATGAATCTCCCTTGTTCATGAAGCTGTGTTGGTGAGAACAGTTCAGTTGTTTACACATTTTCACTTAAAGCAGATGGATCTGTTCGTCAAAAAAATCTGAGCCACCAAATCTCTGGCTCTATGTGTCACAGATGTCAACTGCACTCTTTTAAATAACCAGTGAATGTCTCTCTCAAGATCAGTATTCAGGTAGTTCTAGATGTTTCCATGTACTCCTTTTTTATATAGTTTCCTATGACAAACAAAAATATAAAGGTATTTGATTTATTTGAGATTTCATTAATACAGAATTTTAAATGCAATTGCCCTTATATTAATCAACGTTCTGGCTACAAATTGGGATCTTTTTGTGTTCATCTGTGTAGAGTTAGTTCAGAGTCTATTCAGCTGCACTTCACTCTTATTTAAGAGCTATTGTTGGCAGCCAAACCTTGGAGAGTTGTGGTATGTTATATGCAAGAAGATGATAGGGAGAAAGACTTAATCTTCTATGAAGGAAGTCAAATTACAGTACATCTGAAACATTTGTTAAATTTAATCTCCAAATGAAGTGGGTCGCTTTTATTTTATTTTCTGTGAAACTCTGATATTTTTTTCCCTGCTTTACTTTTTATTACTTTTATTTGCCATGAGTTTATATAATGTGTAAACATTTTATTTTACATGTGAATGAGGAGAAACCTAACCCTCTCAAAATTTGTTCTTTGCCTTTTTGTTCACATTGTCCTACAATTCTGCTAATTGCTTCTTATTTTAAATTCTATTACTTGAACTAATTTAGATATGAGAAAGAAAAAGAAGCCTCCCATAAAAGTGAGAAATGACTCCAATGTAAACTAGTGTCATCAGCAGACGGGAGATAGAGGGTTCACAGTTGTTTTCTTGGAAATTAGCAGAGGAATAGACTTTACAAATATAGACACAGTTGAAATACAAGAGTTTTCATTGTGCTTTACTGAACAACCAGTTATCAACTAGTCTGGTAAGTTAAAGTGGGGTACATGAATAGGTGTCCTTGTACAGTTAGAATTTAGAGACCATTGAAATATGTTGATTTGTTTAGATGTTTATACATAGTCTAGTTCTAAGGAAGCTAGGTGAAAGAACCAAGCACAAAAATTATTAAAAAGTCTTTTATTCTGTATGAAATAAAGATCTTGACAAAAAAAACAGGCTACTTGTATTTCTGTGACAATTTGTTCTGTATTTCAGAGAGGTATGTGTTCTTACACCATCATTTTTTATAGATTGCAAGTAAATTGTGCTACCCATGAATGCAACTCCCTTTTAGAGAAGCAGTGATTGCAGCATATGAATTATCTTGTCATGGAGGGTAAAATTATATCATAGTAATAGATGACTTGGAGGCTGCGTTCTAAAAGTGGCCTACATACTTAGTTAAATTCATGTTATTACCCAGCAGGGGAATAGATCCTGCAGCCATTTGTATTCCCTAATTTTGCCATTATTCAAACCAAGCTGAACTTACTATACTTTTTGTTATAGTCATTATACTATGTGCTACTTTTCTAATGTATTTGAGTGGATAGTTTTATTTTTCCTTTTACTGAAATTCTAACTCCTTACTTTATGTTAAAATAAAAAAATTCTTACTCAGAAAAAAATGATATGAAAATAGGGTGTCCTGTTAATAAAATACATTTGTCTTTGAATTTTAAACAATGTACTTTGAATAACTGTTTGATTGAATGGTTTTCATCATGTAGACTCTGGTGTGTGTGTGTGTGTGTGTGTGAGTGAATGCTTATGTATATAAGAAAATACTATTTCTTAGAGGTTCCTAATCTCTAAGTTTATGGTTGTTTATTTGAGTGTACTTCTGTGCATGTGTGAGTGTTTATATTCCATTCTCATCTTATCTTTTATTTATCACCACTTAACTTTTCCCATTTTTATTTTGCCTAATTTTTCTCCTTTTATCCAATCTTACCTTGTTGCTGACTACTGAAGCTTCAGTGTAGGGCACTATCATCAACTTCCAGTTATGGGAATGAGATTCATGCTGCTGCTTGACATGCCCAGTAGATGGCACTAGACAAATGCCAAAGCTTCATCTCATGGAGTTGTTCAAATAAGATTTTTTGCATCAAAACAGACATAAGTTGCTTTGCACTTTAATTCACATTTAAAATAAAACCTATGTTTAATAAATTCACTTCAGCGAAATAATGGCTCTGGTAGAGGAAAGCAGGTCACTTTTCAATTCCAAAATATTAAATGACTGTCACATGTTCCAAGACCAAATCTTATTTTCAAAGTGAGACTCGATGAGCTTGCTTATTGTCAGATGACTTGGGTGTATTATTTGTTCTTTTACAATTCTTATGCTTATGCTAATTTGAGTTGTTAAAGCACTTCTGTGTAGAGAAAGAAATGAGAAATTTTAGGATCTCCAGGCAGAACACTTTGCCTCATACAATGGAAAGAAGCAGGGCAACTGTGCTTGCTGAGAATTCTTAATCTGAGGACAGATCCTCTTAAGGAAGGGAGGCAGGGAAGAGACTGGAGAAGAAGAAAAATGAAGGAGACAGAAAAGAGATGAAGAACAAATTAAACCTTGTGAAAAGATATACCCACTGAAAGCTACTGAAAAATTACAAATTATACAGAATCTATCTTTGCATATGCTTATTTGGCTTATAATTATGTATGTTAAGGCATTAAGAATTCAGATGTAATTAATTCAAAAATAAGTGAAGTCACTGCTAGCTTTTTGCGAGTCTACATGGTTAATGAACCATTTGGCAGCAAATCTTTCCCACCATCCCTTTCTGTAAATTTTGTATTTAAAAAATGTTTAAACTTATAATATGCCAGTTGATAAACAATCAAAATAAAAAGATTGTAGAAAAAAAATGAAGATAGTACATTACATTATTTGACCAAAACCGTGATTAAATAAATGTGAGTCTTTTAATGCTATAAATCACATATGCTCATGTTTCATGCTGTATAATGTAGGTATAAGACTGCTTGGAAAAGTATATAGGTTGCAGTTAGTAACTGAATTTGTGGAGTACTAGATAACCAGGTCTTTCGCAGTGCCTGCCTGTATCAGTTTTAAGACAAAGAAAGGAAGCTAGGTAGATGATAGATGGATAGATATATTATAGATGGATGAATGGATAGATGAATAGCTAAGTAGATAGGTAGGGATAGATAGATGGGATAGAAAGATGATAGATAGGTAGATAATAGAAGATAGAGGGATGCGTGAATGGCAAAAAAAGAGAGAGAGAGAAATAGAAAGAAAGAGAGAAAGAGAAAGAAAGATGATAGATAATTAAATCACAACACACTTAAGTGTTTATTTATTCACATGAAATTGTATATCTATACCTTTACATTGTTCATTGTTTCTTCCCTCTCTCCCTCCCTCCTTCCCTCCCTCCCTCCTTTACTTCCTTCTTTCTTTCCAGTTGCCATTTCTAAAAGCCATAGCAATTAAAAGTATTCTTCATTTAAACACCCTCATTTGGAATAAAATAGCCCATTTATTAGGAAACACCCTTCCATGGCGATCCAAGCTCCCAATGCAGCACAACTTTCTACAAAATAGGTGAACTATGTTTCTCTAAATTGTGAGGTCCTTGAAGTTAGGGACTCAAAGATTGATTTCATTTGAATTGTTCATTACTTTATCATCAATAAGTATTTGCTGAATGGACGGATGGAAAGATGGATGGATGAATGTATGTGTTTATTGGTTGCTTAATAAGAATTCTATCCTTGAAAGGAATTGAGTTGTCTCTTGTCAGGAACTGTGAGACATTCCATGTTCCCAGTTGCTTCTGAGACATACATAAAAATTTAATCATTTCCAGCCTCACTAAGGTCATCCTCAAGAAGTAAAATTTCTCTCAAAATTTTTCTCAAGAAGTAAACATTCTCTGGGCCCAGTTCTTTCTTTTTTTTTTTTTTTAATTTTATTTATTTATTTGACAGACAGAGATCACAATAGACAGAGAGGCAGGCAGAGAGAGAGAGAGGGAAGCAGGCTCCCTGCTGAGCAGAGAGCCGGATGCGGGACTTGATCCCAGGACCCTGGGATCATGACCTGAGCCGAAGGCAGCGGCTTAACCCACTGAGCCACCCAGGCGCCCTGGGCCCAGTTCTACAGTTTTTGTTGATGTCCTGCTGAATGTCCTCATATAACTCCTCTTCATTTCTTGCATGTGTGTGTGAATCTATGCACATCACACACAGGCATACACAGGACTTTGTGGAATGTATCTAAAAGATGAATGAAAGAATGGATTTGGGGGACTTTTTAAAAAATATTTTTTATTTATTTGTCAGAGAGAGAGAAAGCGAGAGAGCACAAGCAGGGGGAGAGGCAGGCAGAGGGAGATGCAGGCTCCCAGCCAAGCAAGGAGTCCAATGCAGTACTCAGTTCCAGGACTTTGGGATCATGACCTGAGCCAAAGACAGACATTTCACCAACTGAGCCACCCAAGCATCCCTTTTGTGACATTTTAAAACAACTTTTGATTTGAGTGAATTTCAAATCCATACAGAAAACCCACCACCCAACTAAAATTATTAACTATTGGCTATCCATTTTCCCCATTTCTCATTGTTTTACAGCAAATCATAGAGATTTTATTCAGATACCATACTAAAAGTTTGTCAATAATAACATAAATATACAATAAGTGGTTAAATTTCAACTTGTCTTATAAAGGTAAAAAATATTCTTAGCACACAAGGTTTAATTGCAGGGAAGGGTTCATGGTTTTCCTCTGGTTGGATGACCAAGTGGAGGCCCGTTTACAAACACAAAAGCTTTCTTTCCTCCCCAATTATGAAAATGTTTCCCAGAACTATACAATTAAAGAGTAGAGTCTCAAGAGAGGAAAACATAATCTACTGTAAAATTATACGAACTCTTCAAATTGTGCATTAAACCTCTGTTTGGGATTATTGATATATTCATTCATATTTAATTTTAGTATTTAATTTTTAAAGAAAAGTTGTTTGCTATCTGGATTGATGCTATGGCTTGTATCTTACCCATGAGAGTCACCTGATCTTTGTCTTATAAAATAATAATGTTAATACTAATATAAAAATTAGTATAGTCGACAGACCATTCACGTAACAGATCCACAGAAATTGGTTCAACTTGGTTCTGTTCACACGCATTCTTTTGTTCATGACCGGGCTGGAAATACCACCATACAGATCCGTGGTGTTGGATAAATAACCATGGTTGATAATGTCTGTTGAGCTTCAAAGATGCCATTCATCCCCGTATGCACTGCTGGAAGCATCTGAAGATCTAAACCTACAAGGGAAAACATGTATATTGGAATGAAAATTTAAAGTTTTCTGGACCAAGAATGAGAAACTTACAAAGTTGTCATAATAAGCCTGTGCATATCTCTGGACTCTGCAGTTCCTTCCCTGGGACTCAATCCTATAGAAAAACACATTTTGTATTCCACACTATTAACTTGCCTTCTCATATTCCCTTCACCTCCCCTGTCTGCCAGCCCTTGTTGCTACCTTCTCCCACCCCCCAGCACCTTTCGCTTCCCAAGCTCCCCAGGGAGTGCAGCTTCTGACATCCAACTCTGATTCCATGGAGCCTTTGGGTCTTCTCGTCTCTTTGGACTTAGATGAAACTCCCTCCATGCAGTCCTTGATATCTGGCTCTCTCTTTTGCTGTCCAAAGTGAACAGGTGACACAGCCAGCTAACATGGGACAAACTTTGATACATTTTGAGACAGAGGACCCAACCGACCACTTCTTTTCTCCTTCCCCACCTGTTTGTGTAGCCTGCCTGGAGGTCTCACCTAGTTAATGCTGGCTTGAAGCAATGGCTGGCATTTTCACATAGTTCCTTGTCCAGGCTTCCCGTGTTCTGCACTCTATTTCTCTCTTCCCTCACTCTTGATGAGCTGGGGTTTTTCCTCCTAATAAAGCATTGGTGTAAAGCTAGGCTCATTTTTCTGTAGGAGCTTAGCTAGGACACATACACAGGACGCACACACTTGGAATAACTGGGCTGGGTTGTCCCTGACAGTGAAACAGTAGAAGCGTCCTAATTGTCTATCAGTATAAAGACTGGCTGTCTACATTCTGGCTATCATCTGGCATACAGATGATAGACTACTACTGTATCCCTTGAGAAAATGTGGTATGTCTCTGTTGAATAGTTTCTGAGTTGCATTGTTGAATGAAGTACATAAAAGTGCATAGAAATGTGGTCATGGCCTTGTCTTGTAAGGTGAAATGTGCATCTTTATTTTCCATTTTTTTGCATATACAATAAAAGTTCTAGAGGGTACCTGCTGTTGGGTTTGGGGTGAAGAAGTTTTCAGTCTTGGGTTATGTGGTTAAAAAGGAGCACGGCAATTTTCACTATACAATTCTGTGAAATTTAAATGTTTTTGCAGTAAGCATGGATAATCTGAATAACTAAAAATAAATCAATATAGGTCCAGAAATACTGAATATTATTTTTGTTTAGAGAAATTCTCAAAGGCTGTGCTTATGGCACACAGGAGACACAGTTTATAGGTGCCATTAGAAATTGAGACATACTATGCATTCTTTCTAATTTTTCAATAGCATGTTAATCAACTATAAGACTATTTGAGATTCTTATAAAATAATAACTAATCTTTATTCTTTAGAATTCCTAAATCCAATTCATGAAACTCATTTCATTGAAAAGAAAAAAAATATGTGACAAGTTAGACTAGTTACACTATATGACAGACAAAAATTAAACAGATGCATAAGTAGAGAATTGTGGTTTTGTTTTTGTTCTACTCCGAAGAATGTGGGAGACATTTTAATGGTAAAAATAAAAGAGAAAATGTTCCCTTAATTTTCCTAAATATCCATATAAGCATAAAGGAATGATAAGAAGAAGAAATTATGAATGCTACGTTGGTGTTGTTTTGCCTTTTGATCATGGACTAAAACTACAGGACTTCACATAAAATTGGAAATTTTCATAAGTGTCATGAAATCAGATAAGGTTAATAAATACATTGTATTCAGCTATCCTGGGTTTATTATTCTTTGCATTACACAATCAGGTCACAGATATATGCTTTCATTTAAAATGTAGTGATTATCCCATACTCTATTTGTTAAGTGAAAGGCGGTCAAATACCCGCTATGTTACAGAGTAGTGAAAATCTATGGAACACCGGCAGAGGAGAAAAGCTAGCTATAAACCTGGATAAGCTTTTTTGCTCCTGTCAAACTAGAGAAACGCAGTGGACTTAATGTATATACACACACACACGTCTATGAGAAAATACAGTTCTAAAACTATAGCTTATCAAAGTTACTACTGTTTTACTTTTTATTAGATATATTTATGCCGAGTCACAAATTTGGTAATGTTTACGTTTTTATTTTGAATAAAAATGTTACATAGTTATAATTGTTTCTCTTTAAAATTCAGTCAGAAGCAGATTTTAACATTTAGAAATGACATATAGTAACATAA
Organism: Mellivora capensis; assembly: GCA_004024625.1. Taxonomy (NCBI): domain Eukaryota; kingdom Metazoa; phylum Chordata; class Mammalia; order Carnivora; family Mustelidae; genus Mellivora; species Mellivora capensis. The sequence goes on along the minus strand of PISX010002369.1, from coordinate 45,563 downwards.
TAACATATAAGAATAAGTTAGTATCTGTGAGTGATCATCTGTGTTTATATAGCTACATCCCTGTACTATACAGATCTATCTATGAATGTGCATATATGAGTTATTGCTCTGTGTCAAAGTTTGCAAATATTATCTCATTTAGCCCTCTCAAAAATTGTCCAGGGTTGATAATAGCTTCAATCTCTGTTTTTCAGGAAAGCTAACTGATACACAGATTGATCTTTTCAAACAAGGCTTTTTACAACTTTGCAAAGTTTCATAAAGCTAATATTTGACAATCACTAGTTTCAAATCTAGTTCTGACTGATACTACATCTAATATTTTCAACCAACACACTCTACTATTAATTGTATTTTTATTCCTAGATACGAATCATCAATTAACCTTGAAAGTAAGTAGATTGTTGGACATTAATCATTCTTCAATTCAGGCTAATGAAAACAACAGTCTTTTTAATAATAGTAAGAAAGGTATGTTAACACTAATACTAGTATTAGTACAATACATTAGTATAATACATTACAATACAATACATTACAATACAATACATTACAATACAATACATTAGTACAATACATTAGTACAATACATTAGTACAATACAAGTAACTGATGTACACAGTAGAGACACATTATATATGGCAACAATATATGGCAACAATTGCAATATATTAATTTAATTCTCACATTAGCCCATCCTTCTCCCATTTTGTGGATGGGTAAACTGAGTTAGTTCTTTGTAAGGAGATCCTGTTTATTGCTGTCTTCCCTGGAACCCAGACATGCAAGCCATGAGGAATCTGTGATTTGCCAAACTGTTTACACATTTAGCAATTTTTGTAATTGAATTTAAGGGATGTAAAAAATTCCTATAAAATATCTAAGACTTTGTATAACTACACACATATCAGTAGTAAGATCTTAGCTAAAGAATCCCACTCAGTGTCTGTAATAACATATTTGGTGTACAATATCATAATGACATGAAATACTGAGAAAATGCAGTTAAATCTTATCATGTGCATTGCAATCCAGTGTATTTTTGATAGCAATCAGGAATGCACTCCTCTTTTAGCAACCCAGAAATAATGTGCATTGATCATTAATATGGCATTATCTCTGAGAATTCCCTTACACAGAAGTCAAGCATTTCAACATGTTACCTCCCTCAGCCCATTTTACTATATTCAGGCATGCATATCAAAGTAATAAAGTTAAGTGCAAGGTGGTATAAAATACAGCATCTATGAAAAAAAGCCAAATTATGGCTGCTGTGGGACTATTGCTTGCAATTTGCTTATGCAAAAATAAAGAAATTTAAATCAGAGTTTGGCTTGGATCACAAGTGTGTTGGCCTCAGATAATTGCTGCCTATAAATAGCTGTACTTCCCTGGCATGTCTTCATTTACATAGGATATATTTAAGTTTTTCCCTGAGTAATACCTTCCATATAATCAAGTGCTGGTCATCTGTGCAAGGAGAGACAATATTAATCAAATGGTCTGCAATGACAAGACATAAACAGTGAGCAGTTGACTTTGCAGAAGCAAATGGGTGAGAAGGGAGTGTTCCCATGTGCATTGTACTTGACTGCCCCAAATGCTTCCATCTTTGCCAAATGGTTAGAAAGAGGCACTAAACATTTTCACTTACAACAAGGGTTAAATAAACTATAAAAGTAAAAGATATGTGTGCAGTTGTCATCACAGGGCTCATTTCGTTTTCTTAGATCCCAAGCAAAACAGTGTTTTCTGGATATATTTTGCAAAATAAACCATCCAGAAAACACTGTTTTAGGGTTTTGCATTTCGACTTAGTGACTGGTTTTTAGACAATTGATTCTTAGTAATAAGCCCAATACCTGAAAGCCACATTCTGTTCAGAACATTCCATATTAAGGAATAAGACGGTCACAAAATGGAAGGTTCTCTACTGACAATAAGGTGACAATAATGAGATCACAGAAAAGTCAGGATTCTGTACTGTTGGAGTACCGGCTTCTGCTTTTCATCCATTGTCTTATGTTTGCAATAACTAAACAGAAATTAGTTTGAAAGGTTGGCTTTGAAAGACATGTTTCATGTTGAAGCTTTTATCTTACGTGGAAGTATTTCTTTGTAAATCTGGTAAAGGAAAAAGTATGGGAGCTGGTGGGAGAGGGATCTTCATTTTAAATTCTGACTCAGCCACGTGTAAGTTGTGTGTCTGGGCAAATAGTTTAGCTTCTTTGGGCTTCTAATTTACTTCATTTTAAAAAGAACAAACAGGACTTATCTTTTAGGGATTAAGAGTGTCTATGATGAAAGTGATGTGAAAATAGATGGTCTTTAAAAAAAAAAAAGGAAAGAAAAAAGAATACAACTCTTCTTTCAGTATTACTTTAGAGAAACAATCAGAAGAGTGATACCCGCAGGACGTCCTCTTCAGAGACAGGAGCCTATCAGCTTTGGTTGCTGTCAGTTTGGGAACAAATCCCGAGAGAATTTAGTAGCTCACCAGGTATATGCGATATTTGCAGTAGGGAATATCAGCTAAGAAAGCAAAGAGATTTAATGGGAATTTCCTGAAAGCCTGGAAAATTGCATTTTCATGGAAAGCTTTTCATTTGAAGTGAAATGGCGGCCATCTACCTCCACTCTGCGGTTTCGCGTGACACACTCCTAGTCACTTTGAGTTAGTGGTGGTTGTGCGTGGCTGATATTGGTGGCTTATGTAGGCAGAGGACCATGAAGGCGTCAAAATCTGAGGGACTTCGAATGACATAATGCCGGTCTGTTCCATGGAGCTTTGCAGTTACGTTGTGTCTTGAGGATTTCCTGTGTAAATACAAACTGACAGAAACACTTTTTTGAAAGAATTTTCAAACTATCTACATGGGAAGATTAAAGATCTTCTTAATGATTTTTCTTTCAAGCTCATCCTTGAGTTTAGTTAAAATTAAGTGGGGAAAAAAATGCACTGGAAGGTATAAAAATGAAGAATGCTTGTTCAGATGAGCCCTTGGAGGACCTGGACGACTGTAGATGAAGGGTCTAATTTGGGTTAGGATGGAGCTGTTCTCTTTGCAATGGAGGGAGTCTGCACAGACTTTGCATCCCAGCAAGCGGGGTGGAAGGGAAGACCCCTACCTCCTAGTGCAGAAAGAAGGAGATAATTGGAGTTAATTGTGCGGAGATGCCTGTGGATGCGGGAACTATGAAGCCACCTGTGGCTGTGGGTGTGGTTGTTTTATGATGCGGCAGGATAAGTAACATTCTCTAACAAATGGTCTGTGAATACCTCATTATGCGATTGCTTAGTGGGGAGAGATTGAAGTCCTTTATTCATTATTCAAAGTCATCAGGTTACTTCCGACATTATGGACATAGACCATATGAAGTGACAGATTTTGGTGTAAGTTGCTAGTCTCACTGAAGTACTCTACAAGATTCTTAATGAGACTTTCTCTTCATTCAGAGACACTATGTATCATTTTCCTAAGAACACTAAATCAGGAGATTTGTGCAGATGTGAGTATTTTAATTTTCCAAATAATGGGTTCATCTTTTTGTGTGAGAATCACTTAAGGTGATATTATTGAAATAAAATAAGGATTAAGCAAATTTTTATTTTAAAATAGCCTATGCTTTAAAAAATCATACCCATAGTTTTATAATATACATGTATTTATAAATATGTAGAATTATGTATATATATATATATATATATATAGCCATACTTAAATATGCTTTGCAGAACATCTTTGTTCTACGACAGTTGTACCAAATGTGAGAATGTATACATGTGTGCATTTTTGTGTCCGTGTGTGTGTGTGTGTGTGTGTGTGTGTGTGTAGAAGGGTAGAATAGGCCAACTCTTTGGAATGTTATGAGAACTGAAACATCACAAAGAATGCAAATATTATTTGTTTTAGCCTGTGTATCAAAATAATACAATCTTTATTATCCATATGTGAATTATTCATTGAATTTTTTAAAATTACCAGATAATTTATCTTATACAGAGACTTTTATTTAACCCGAGCTATTATAACCCTTAATATCTGCTTGTGAGTGTCCATTGAATAAAAATTTAAAATTAATAAAGTGAATACATGTAATGAAGATATAAAATAAACATTATTGTTAACTTTGGCAAAGCATAATCATGATGCTATCTCTGAGCATAAAAAATCACATATGCACAAACCAAATATAAATTAAACTGTGTCTTAGGTTTTCTGAGAAATGCTTTCTCTCCATTACACAGAACAATTTCAGAAAGTTTATGGATAGTGGAGTAAGGAAGGAATACTTTTTTAACAGTTACAAGATGAGTAAATTTTTAAGTAACTATTTGTTTTTAATTCACTTTCTAAATATATTCTGAATTTGTCATAGTTACTCCAAATTGTGTGTGTATTTTATGTGCATATGCCTCAAAATGGCAGATATGTTATTTTGGATACTTTAATAACAACTTGGAAGTTAGCCCATTTTATGTGAACATTGCTATCATTTGCAGTGTTGCAGGAAAATCCCAAACAAGTGATCAATTAAAAAAAATAAACCAGATATAGTTTTAACTTATAATTGTGTGGATTGAACTCCATGATTACATCATTCTATAGGTAACCTGGAAACAGAAGGGATAAGCTGCCCAAGAAATAAAAACACTATTAATATACAGCATAATAGTATTGCCAAATATAGGTATGTAAAATCAAATATGAATCATTTTTGAATGATGCCTTGACATTTATTTTAGGATCCATTTATGGAGGAAAGTAACATTTTAATTTGCATGATTTTGGAAAGGCAATTTTAAATCAAGAAAGATTTCTTTTTGGATTCCATTTCTTTTTTTATCCTAAAGGATTTGCATATTCTATTCAAAATTACTCCAAAGAAAGGAAATATATGAAATAAAACACTTAAGAGGTACTTAAATTGTGTTATACATATTTATTAAATTAAACACTAGTTTTTCACAAAGAACAGTAAGGCATTTATATTGCTAAATCTAATTTGAGAAAGGCATGCCTTTAGATCCAAACTGGACATTCTGCCAAGACCTCTAGGTGGAGATGTGAAGGGCAGTGTTGTTTATGTGAGAACATGAAATAGCTCTGAAGGATTGTTGCAAAAATTTGCAAGAAGGAGGGTATGAGGTAAAAAGAGAAGCGAGTTTCCTTTGTTACTAGAATACTCAGCAGTGAATTGAATGTTAATAGACTGTGTATATGATTTAAGCACAGATGCTGTAGACTTCGGATGCATGTACTCGTCCACTGATTCTCATGGAGGGAGGATAAAAACTGATTATTTAACTCTTGTACTTATATAAATGTTGGGCAAGGGCTCTGGTGATCTTCTGGTGGTCATCTGATTATAGCTATCATTTATAGAGAACTTGTCATAGATCATGCACTGTTCTTTTTATATTTTTCTCAATGTAACTTTGAGTCACTTTTCTCCCCATTTTGAAGATTAAAAACCTGTGGTGAAGAGAAAATAAGGGCTTTCTCAATTCATATAGCTGATTATCTACATAAACCTGATAATTCATGATTCCTCGTTTCATGATCTTAACCAGTTGAGCTTTTGATTAACCTAAATGACGGCTACCAGAAGTCACCAATGACTTGTAGATCCACACACCCAAAGGTCACTTTCCCTGTCCTTTGCACTTGATCTCTGGGAAATCTATGGTACTTCTCTCCTTCCACGTTCTGACTTGACTCTGAGACTGTTTTCTCCCTAGATTTCTCTCAGCCACTCGATCACCTGTTTCCCTCAGCTGTCCTTCTTCAGCCTTTTCATCTTCCTGACCTGAGCATCCTAAATGCCAGCAATCAGACTCGGGACAGCTCCCACTTTTGAGCTTTCCTCTATCTGTCTACATTACTGGGTCTTACGGCTTCAGACACCTTCTCTATGCCATCAACTCCCACGCTGATATTTCTATGCAGACATGTTCCCTGAACTCTTTCTCCCCCATGCTGTTCCTCACATCAGTAAATGGCAGTTCTGGGTCTTAATTCAGGAAACTTAGAGTCCTTTTTGATATCTACTTTCCTCTAAATCTGCACCTCTAAACTTTATCTCATCTCACTGGTTCTCACATAAAAATATATCCATAATCTAGCCAAGACTTAAATATACTTCTGGTTCAAACCCCAATTATCTTCCACTGGTTATCACCATAGCCTTTTAACCTGTCTTCTTACTTTTGATTTTGTGACAGACCCCAGGGTACGTTCTAAATGTTTGTATTCCCCTAAAATTCCTATGTTGAAATCCTAATCTCCAAGGTAATGGTGTTAGGAGGTGAGGTCTTTGGGTAGTGATTAGGTCACTAGGGATTAGTGTAAAAGAGCTCCCTTGCCCCTTCTACCATGTGGGGACACATTGGGGAGATGGCCATTTATGAACCAAGAGGGTGCTCACCAGATCTATGCGTGGTTTTCAATTCCCAGCCTCCAGAACTGTGAGGGATGATTTCTTTTGTTTATGAACAACCTAGTATGTGGCATTTTGTTATGGCAACCCCAAGAAATGAAGGCATCTCCTTTACCTGGAACACAGTTTGTCATTGACTTAATGGCTATAGTGATTCTTTGGAAGAACTAGAACTAGCCAGATCAAGTTATTCCTTCACCCAAAGCTCTGTGTTAATTTCCCATCTCATTCAGTGTAATACTTATATTTCTGACAATGGTCACCAAAGTCCTCCTAATCTGGAGTGAGTGCCTCTGTGACCTCATCCTTATCTACCTCACTTACCAGGCCGAAGTCATGCAGAACTCCTCTTGCTCCTGGGACTTACTAGGCCACCCCCACCATCCTCCACCCCCACGGCCAGCACCTCATATTCCTGCTGCTTCTTCATCCTGGCACTCCCCACTCAGTCCTTCCCTCAGATCCAGTCAGAAGCTACGTTAGCCAAGAGGATTTCCCTGAACTTCCTGTACGAAAACGCCATCTTGTAGGGCGCCTGGGTAGCTCAGCTGGTTAAGTGTCTGCATTCTGCTTAGGTCATGAACTTGGGGTCCTGGGATGGAGCCCCACATCCGGCTCCCTATTAAGTGGGGAGTCTTGTTTCTCCCTCTCCCTCTGCTCCTTCCCCCTGCTCGGTGCCCTGCTCACTCTCTCAAATAAATAAATCTTTAAATAAAATAAAACACAATCTTGTCTCTTCAGTATCTCCATTGTCCTAGTCCTACTTTATTTTTCTCCTCAAGATACTATTTAATACATTATGTCCTCCATATTTATTTTATTTTTTTGTGTTTAGTTTTTATCTTCCCCTGATGGGAGTTGTTTCCTTCTATCTCTCTCTCTCCCCTCTCTCTCTGGTTTTTTCCCCAGTTGAAAACTCTTCCTGGGACATGCTATGAATCCAATAATACCTTAATACATTTTGGGGAAAAATTCTATGGATTTTTATATTTTGGAGATTTTATTAAAATTTCATATCTTCCAGTTTTCCTTAACTTATGTCATATTTAAAACAAGCTAAGCAATTTCTTGAAATTGTTGTATCTTTTTAAAAAAGTTAGTATTGAGGAAACAGATGCAAAAGAGATGTCACTCCCTCTGAATTTGGGGAAGTCTGTCTGTTGAAGCTAATTCTCCAATTCATTAAACTCAAACATTAGAAATGGAAGGATGAATGTGGTTGAGAATGCCATAAATTTTGAGTGAATATATAATTTGGACAAATTTTAATTCTCCATTACCTCTATTCATAAAATGTCACTTGACATTGCAAAATAGTGTTTCCATTTTCCTTTGTAACATTGACTGATGCCATTTTCTTCATTCTCCTCTCCAGACACCAAATCCTATACTCATTGTGAAGGCATATCTAAAGGATTGTCTCATTCTCTGTGTGCAGCTTCTCAAACTCTGATTCTTTCCTTCTCGTGCTTCTGGATGTTTGCAGTGTACTAACAGAATCAAGCTGTGTTTGGGATTAACCACGGAGTCCACAAAGCCTGAAATGTCAAACATTACATTTAGCTTTAATACATATGTATATTCACAGTTATACACGTACTGTCCATCTGATGCCATATCTTTCTCAGTGTAGAGTCCCAATGAAATATTATGGTCTAAAAAAGTGGTAAAATGGCCTAGGGAAAAATCTCAGTGATGAATGCTAGATTCTGTTATTAATCCCCATTCATGCATTCGATCAATTTATTAAATGTGTGCCAAGTGTAAGGAGTCTTTCTAGCCCTTACAAATGAGGTAAGGTTCTGCCGTCAAGGAGATTTCAGAACAAAAGAAGACAGAGATAAATAAATATGCAGCATGCATGTCGTAAGGCATGTCGTAAGAGTTGCAGGAACATTAATTTTGGGGAGCACAGCTTATAACCACTGATGGTGATTCAAGTTCAAGAAACTGAGGCTTGAAGGAGAAGCTGAGTATCCCTGTGTAGGCTCACAAGTTTTCTTTAGCAGGACAAGCAGGAGTGTGAAGGCTTTTAGAAAGGAGAGATGATGCTAGGTTGAGGATATTGCAAAGGATGAAAGGTGGTGCAGTTTGATATCATAAGGGATGTGGGGAGTAACGAGACCGGGAGCTCTGTAGGGGCCTGACCAAGAAGGACATTCTGTATTAGAGGGTATTTGTGTTTATCCTGCAGGCATTGATGAACATCTCAAACATTTCAAGCTGGTGAGTGACATGAATATATTTACTATTCAAATAATTATTTTGACAACAATAGATTGATAGGAGATTGACATTAAAAGAAACTTGAAGTGTGACCAGTTTGGAGAAACTTCCAGTAGCACAAATAATAACAAAAGAAAATCCAACCTAAGGAATTAAGTAAATTTAAGACCTATGGAAGAGGCATACTAGTTAGGTCTCAGTGATAAATTAAATGCCCAGGGCAAGAGTAAATCTATAGGGAAAAAACCAGATCACTGGTCACTTGGCATGGGAGCAGGGCAGAGGGAGAATGGGGACTGAGAGCCGATGGAGACAAAGTTTCTTTTCAGGATGATGAAAATGTTCTGAATCTGGGTTATAGGGATGGTTGCCGTCTCTGTAAATATGCTAGAAGACATGTAATTGTACATTTAAAAGAATTTCAAAGTTTATTATCTTGATAAAACTCTTTTGTAGTATTAACACCATTCTTGCTTAGTCATGTAGATGATTGCTGGTTCCATTACCTGGGTTTAGAGTTGAATGGAATTTGAAGCTGGAATGCTGACTGCACCCACTGCTTCTAGGAATGATATCATTCATCCTAGAATAGAGGAAGTGGTCGGTGAAAGGTTCCATAAGTAAAGGCGTTGTTCTCATGGAAGAGTCATGAAAGAGAAAAAGGAGTTTGAGACAACAGGAATCAGGAAGAGAGATGGCAGAATTTTCATATAGCGAGAGAAGTTCCTTGATGGTAGTCCTTCTTGGGAGAGAATGAGGGAACTGCATGGGGGTGCAGGAATTGGAAAATGTAGGAAAGTGACCAAAAGGTATTTGACTAAAGGAAGAGTAAGCTCCTTGGACACTCTATGAGAAAAAGGAAAAGTGTTTGTACCAAAACCACAAGCAACAATAAATAAATAAATAAATAAATAAATAAATAAATGAATTAGACTTCAACAAAACTAGAAACATTTGTGCTTCAAAGAGCACCATCAAGAAAATACAAAGACAACCCACAGAGTGGGAGGAAATGTTGGCAAACTATATAGCTGATAAGGGACTTGTGTTCAGAATATAGAAAGATTTGAATCTCCCTGGTGGCTAGTGATGATGAACATTTTTTCATGTGTCTGTTAGCCACTTGTATGTCTTCTTTGGAGAAGTGTCTGTTCATGTCTTCTGCTAATTTTTTGACGTGATTATCTGTTTTTTGGGTGTTGAGTTTGAGAAATTCTTTATAGATCTTGGATATCAGCCCTTTGTCTTTAGTGTCATTTGTGAATACCTTCTCCCATTCTGTGGGTTGCCTCTTTGTTTTGTTGACTGTTTCCTTTGCTGTGCAGAAGCTTTGATCTCGATGAAGTCCTAGAAGTTCATTTTCGCTTTTGTAAGTTCCTTTGCCTTTGGAGACATATCTTGAAAGAAGTTGCTGTGGCCGATGTTGAAGAGATTACTGCCTATATTCTCCTCTAGGATTCTGATGGATTCCTGCCTCACATTGAGGTCTTTTATCCATTTCGAGTTTATCTTTGTGTATGGTGTAAGAGAATGGTCAAGTTTCATTCTTCTACATGTAGCTGTCCAATTTTCCCATTAGCATTTATTGAAGAGACTGTCTTTTTTCCACTGTGTATTTTTTCCTGCTGTGTCAAAGATTATTTGACCATAGAGTTGAGGGTCCCTATCTGGGCTCCCTACTCTGTTCCACTGGTCTATGTGTCTGTTTTTGTGCCAGTACCAAATAAAAAACCACACTGAGATACCACCTTACACCAGTTAGAATGGCCAAAATTAACAAGACAGTAAACAACATGTGTTGGAGAGGATGTGGAGAAAGGGGAACCCTCTTACACAGCTGGTGGGAATGCAAGTTGGTGCAGCCACATTGGAAAACAGTGTGGAGATTATTTAAGAAATTAAAAATAGAGCTTCCCTATGATCTTGCAATTGCACTACTGGGTATTTACCCCAAAGATACTGATGTAATGAAAAGAAGGGCTATCTGTATCCCAATGTTCATCACAGCAATGACCACAGTTACTGAACTGTTGAAAGAACCAAGATGCCCTTCAATGGACGAATGGATAAAGAAGATATGATATATATATATATATATATATATATATATATATATATATATATATAAAATGGAGTATTATGCCTCCATCAGAAAGGATGAATACCCAACTTTTGTAGCAACATGGATGGAACTGGAAGAGATTATGCTGAGTGAAATAAGTCAAGCAGAGAGAGTCAATTATCATATAGTTTCATTTACTTGTGGAGCATAAGGAATAACACGGAAAACATGGGGAGATGGAGAGGAGAAGGGAGTTGAGGGAAATCAAAGTGGGAGATGAACCACGAGAGACTGTGGACTCTGAGAAACAAACTGAGGGTTTTGGAGGGGAGGAAGGTGGGGGGTTGGGTGAGTCTGGTGGTGGGTATTATGGAGGGTATGTATTTCATGGAGCACTGGGTGTGGTGCATAAACATTGAATTCTGGAACACTAAAAAGAAATAAAATGGAAATAAAAGAATATAGAAAGAATTTTGACCTCTCAACAATAAAAAAAAAAGACAAATAATCTTATTTTAAAATAAGGAAAGGATAACACTTCTCCAAAGAAGATATACAAATGGCCAATAAGCACATGAAAAAATTCTTGGCATTGTCAGTCATCAGGGGAATGCATATGAAAACCATAATAAGATTGTATTGCCCATCCCTTGGAATGGCTAGAATTTAAGAGAAAAAAAAAAGTGAGTTCATAACAAGTGTTGGTGATTGGTGGAGAAACTGGAACCCTCATGAACCTCTGGTGGGAACATGACATGGTGCAGTGTTTGGGAAAACAGTCTGGCAAAGCTTCAGATGGTTAAATGTGGCATTACCATGGACCCAGCCATGCCACTTCTATGTATGTAGACATTTCTTTTTCATTTCAAGAGAAATGAAAATAAGTATCTACATGCAGACTTACATAGCAGATGTTCAAGGAACTGTTGTTCGTAATAGGCAAGAAGTAGAAACAACACAATAGGCCATCAGCGGGTGAATGGATAAGCAAGTATGGTGCATCCATACAAAAGAATATTATTCAGCCATAAAAAGGAGTACATTTCTTTGAGGCTTTCTTGGAGAAGCTTGAGCCTTGTGCCTGGTGCCCTGCTGACACTGGCTCGGCTAGCCTCGTCATACTCCCTGGCCTTCCTGTGCCCGGTTGGCTCAGTGTGGATGTAGGAGTTAGACCAGAGACTCAGTTTTCTAAAGCCCAAGATTCTGGGATCCCTTCACTATTTTTATAAAAGAACAAATAAAGACATTAAGTACTGATACATGTTACAACGTGGATAAATGTTTGAAAATATGCTAACCAAAATAGCCAGTCACAAAATAAGACCACAACATAGCCAGTCACAAAATAAGTATATAACTCCATTCATTTTTTTTGGTGGGGGGGAGGGTCGGGGACAGAGAGGGAGAGAACCCCAAGCAGTCTCATGCTCAGTGCTGAGCCAGACACAGGGCTCGATCTCACAACCTCAGATCAAGACCTGAGCCAAAATGAGGAGTCAGACGCTTAACCTATTGAACTACCCAGGCACCTCACATATGACTCCATTCTTATAAAATATCCAAAAGAGAGAAATCCCTAGAGTCAGAAACTAGATTAGTTATGGCTTCAAGTGGAAGTTGGGGGTGATGGGCATTCACAAAGAGGGGAGAAGGGACCGATATCTAAAAGGTATGGGGTTTCCACTGGAGTTGATGGAAATAACTTCAAACTATTGTGATGGGCATACCTGTGTGTAATTTATGTCAGTGAAGCTGTTAAAGAAAACAATCCCAAAGAGGGGCATTCTGTGAAGACTAGTACTCCTCAGAACTCTCAAAGTCATGAAAAACAAGAAAATCTGGAAACTGTCACAGCCAAGAAGTCCCCTAAAAAGACACAATGTTAAATGTAACAGGGCACCCTAGGTAGGATCCGGGAACAGAGAAAAGGACATTAGGTATAAAAGGAAACCTGAATGAAATATGGACACCAGTTATAAAATGTTTCAATTTTGATCTGTTTACCGTGGGATATTTGCCATACTAATTGAAGATGTTAATAACAGGGGAAACTGGGTACAAGGTATATGGGGAATCTCTGTTACTATCGTCAACATTTTTTCTATAAATCCAAAACTATTCCAAAATAAGAAGTTTATAAAAAGATGAAAGAAAATTCTACTGTTTAAAATGCAATGTTAGAGTTATTCTTTAGAATTAAGTATTCTAGAACTGTTATCATAAATTGCTTATACCAATTAATTCCTTAGAATCCTCTTTGAGATTCTGAGAGTGCTAAAGTAATGGTTCATGCCCAAACCCATTATTAGTTTAAGCATTAATTAATTTTATGTAGTCAGGGTCCTTTCATTTGCATACAAAAAGAGAGACACAGGGGAGAGTAGCGTTCAGAAATAAACTAGTGACTATAACCTCTGGTCAAATCAAGGCTTGCTCTACAGCCATGGAGCTGTCTTCTGTGTTGCCTAATTTAGCCAATCATCAGGGCAAAATGCTTTTTTAAACAAATGCTCTTTCTTCTGATAAATCATCATAAATATAATTAATAAGCATCTTGGAAAATAATCACTGCACAGCTTTCTCCCAAAAATAGTTTCTTTTAGAAGCCAGTTTCTAGTAAACTTTAGTATTATTCTGTTACATGTTAATCTACTTTAAATGTACTTACAGAAAGAGCTGGTATATAGGTATGAGATACACATACCTATATATCAGATATAATTTGTGAATGCATTCACTCTCTCATTTCTCTAACTGAATTAAAAGATAAGATACTTGGGAAGTCGGGTTTGAAAGGAGAAGGTAATTACTACAAAATGGGACTAGGAAAGGAAAGGAAGAATTTAAAGTGCTAGAGTCAAAAGTCCATTTTTTCATAGTGACCTATTACAGTTTCTAAGAGTAGCAAGTGTAATCAACCAAAGGAAAAAAGCCCCGTGGATTTACAGCAGAGTCTTGTGAGAGCAGGTGGAACAAAATGGCAAGCCCCGATTGGGGAGTTGGCGTTAGGAGGCTGGTCACAGGCTCAGTGAACCAAACCAGAGAGCGGGTCCTGTCAAAACCTCAAAGATAAGTCTGGCAGAAGGGCAGTGCTGATTTAGAGATGGATTAGGAAGCCAACCGCATCAGCCCACAGGCAAGATTACCCCTATCTGGACCCACACGTTCCTTGGCGACGGGACTGTCAACAGCAAGGCAGGAAAGAAGGCATAACGAAATAAAAAATTAAAGGTCTTCTTTTACATCTTCCCACACTGGAAAGTAGGGGCTCTATTTCTTGTACAGATCAAAGAAGAGACTCTGAAAATGAGCTCCAACTTCAGGCTTTTTGCTCGTTTTTAGACAAGAAAGTCTGTGGAATAAGCAATGGCAGAATGCTACTTAGTGGTCATATGTAAGCTTCACCTACTGCAACCATGTGACGTTGGCAAAATTCCTCCTGGAAAAACAGAAATGAGGAGGGGATGTGGGATATAATGTTCTTTCTGACCAAGAGAATGTATAGCAGACTCTCTATCAACTTGTACACGTGCATATGCTGCTTGCCACTTTGATTCATTAAAATGATGCTTAAAATTCCCATTCTGTTGTGGGAAAAACTCAGCGACAAATATTCTTTATCTTTTTAAAAGATTTTATTTGCTTATTTGAGAGAGAATGAGAGAGAGCACGAGAGGGGAGAGGGTCAGAGGGAGAGGCAGACTCCCTGCCAAATTGGGACTCGATCCCAGGATTCCAGGATCATGACCTGAGCCAAAGGCAGTCGCCCAACTGAGCCACCCAAGTGCCCTGTTCTTTAAATAGGTGATGTAAATATCAATTTTTTTGCGGCTGAATCCTCCTCTGGAGCACAATATCAGTTCGAATTCTGAGCAGTGCCCTTGGTACAGGTGCGTGTGTTTCTGCTTGGATCTCCTTCAGCCCGCGGTGTGGGATTTTAGCTTCACACTTCCAAACCGTACTGCTGCCTTCTACTCACCTCTCTCTCAAGCTGCAGCATAAAGCAGGGACATCCTTTTCAACTTCAAATCCAGGGCATCTGAAATCGTTGTTGGTATACAGTAGGAGCCCAGTAAATATTGGTTGATGATTCAAAATCCAAGACACAAATGGCAGCCCAAATTGATCAATGGCCACACTATGTGGTTGCAGGGAATTTTAGTTCAAAATTATCCATTATTCAGACCTTTTCTGCTGATTGTACATGTATATTATTGGTTGACTCAAATTCTTTTTGAAAGAAAAAAATATATAAAATATAAGAAACATATTAATGTATCTTGTGTGTGCATGTATCTGGGTAGGCCTAACTTGGCTAGGTAATGTATACCACAGGGAAACAACCAGCACATTAATCAGTGTTTATTTTTACTTTGGAAGACTTTTATTTAGTCTTTATCAAATGTAATGATAAGTATGATTACCAAAATCTGTAGCCAGACAAGGCCTGTGTAATAATTTGTTATGCTTTATTTCTCAGAAGGAATGATTGTTGTTAGTAACAATTTTAATATGTTAATAGTGCTATTTGTGACAGAATCATTCATATCCACCTATAATTATAAGACTTTCCATTATCTAATAGAACTTCTATCTTAAACTGCATGGAAATGCATGAAAAATCCTAGGTATTATTTGAAAAAAATTTTAAGTGATTTTTTAAGTGATTCTACTTTTGAGCTCCACAGTTTCCAAGTGGACTCTTGTCAATTTGGGAAATGCAAAGTTAAATGAAACCAATAAGCTGTGTATACTAGCAAATAAACGTAATACTGCCATATCTTTTAGCACGCTATCCTACATATCAGAAAACTTATGTCATTCAGTGGATTTTCCTGGGAAATTGATGAGAACATCACTGAGATAATTTGTCAATAACAGTAATATTCATTTTATCAATAATAATAACACTTATAATAATATTCACAATGATATATTATTATTATTATTATTATTATTGAGTCTTTAGAGTTCAGGCTAAAAATGAATAAATGCTATTTCTTTCTGGTCCTCTGAGAGACGTGTGTGTGTGAGTTGTGTAGATGGGGTGCTTATTACCTGGAGATATAGAGAAAGAAATCTGGGTGCATTTAATTTCATGCACCGCCCTTATGGCTGCTAATTGAATTGCAAGGAGGTCTCAGCAGGCAGTCCTGACCTTCGAGTGGCAAAGAGTGCTGACTGAAGGGATTATGAGCAAAAAGATGGCATTCTGCTGAGTACATAAGAATCCAAAATAAAAGGAGTGGGTGAAGGCTTTAGCCTCCATATTCAGATCAGTTAATTTCCTTTGGGGCTGGCCCCAGTCCTCTCCATTGATCTTCTCTGCGATAAATGATTCAATCAAAGGCTCATCCACTGATGCTCGAAAACATTTAGGTAAACATAAACATGGAGTCCAAAAATGCTAGTTTTGTAGGAAATACAACCTTAGAGGACTAATTGAAATTACCAGATGGCTACAATTAATGTCTTTCTTTCTTTCTTTTTTTTTTTTTTCCCATAGCACCATATATAGTAAAGCATGATTCACATTTGATGGAAAAAGTGTAATTTGTAAATCAATATCAAGGATTACATGAACACTGTATGGGCTCATTTTCTCTAATGGATAAAAAGGAAACATTTTACATGCATGAATTTGGGTACAGTGTGCATGCTAAGATCACCCTTCTCAGGTGCCTCACAAGCCCATCCTTCTTCCTGCTTCATGGAAAGCACTCATGCCAAGGGCAGCTCCCCTTCCTTAGCTTTTGAACGTCCCTTTGAGAGGCTGGAAAAAACTAGCTGGGTGGCAGTGTGCTAGGACATGGTGGGTATCCCATCTTTCATGCTTTGACTCTCCCATTTTATATTCTGTCAGTGTGTCCATTCAACAAAGATGAACTAAGTCATATTGTACGTGCAGGATAAAAGGAATGTGGGAGGCAGTGAGGGGCCCAGGGCTCGAATGCTGGAAGAGAAGACAAAGCCTGTTCCTAAATAACCATGGGACATGGTAGGTGGCGAAAGCCTTGTGCGTGAGGTGTAGGGACTGTTTCATGGAGAAGGCTGACTTCTTTCCAGTGGGCCTTGTTGGTTGGTGAGGATTTGGATCTGCAGAGATGGACGGCGTAAGTGAACAAATACTTGTCTCTTCTCTTTCCATGTGCAGTTTCTTTAACGTTTTTCTTCTAGTCAGTCCAAATGCACTGTCAGGGAAGAATCATGTAAACACTTGAAAACCGCCAAGAGATCTAAGGTCTTCATCTTTTCCAGTGTATATAATTTAATAAGTTATTAATTTCTAAGCCTCCAGAGTAGAGCTCTAACAGTATAAATCCTAGCAGAAGTGGTAGGTTATACGTGATATATTTTGGTTGGGGAGAAATTCTCATGCTTCCTGGAATGACAATATGCAAGGATTTGCCTTTTCCGTCTATACTCAGTATAGTGGTACGGGGTGTTCTTACCCAGGGAAGCAGACCCAGATATGCTCATCAGTATCGTTGCCTCTCACCCCAACAGCCTTATGGGTTAAAGTTATATTTGGCTCTAGGATGGCAAATTAACACTCTCTCTCTTAACTTGGCTCAACCGGTAAAGGGCTTCTGAAGTGGTAATATCTACTACTCAGGTACCTCTGAACACAAAGGAAAGTGGGGTCTGCTTATTTGCATGTCTGGCGACCACGTTTCCTGTGTCTAGTGGTCTCTTGCTAACCCCAGATTATGTGGGCTTTAGGGTTTATTCCAGTTCTACATTTGTGTCATTTCTCGGTGAAACTTTAAGGATTGGGGAAAAAGCTTTGCGTTTGGAGCTATGCTACTTTGAAAAGATTAAACTTTTTGAAATTCAGTTCTGTTGCCACTGTTAACTTCTTTTGATCAAAGGTATTGTGAGGAACACGTAATAATCTACTAATGCAGTTATTAATTTCTACTTGTCAAGGTTATGATAAGGAATAAATGATTGATTAGTGAAAGCATGGACAATAGCAGGTAACTACAAGGTGTTCAAGAAGCATCTAGAAGTCCTGTAGGTTGTAGGTGCCACAGGCCAATAAGAGAGTGGCACTCCCGCTGGGTTTGGTTAGCATACGGCTGACCTGCTTTCCTGCCGCAGCATGCCCCGCGCTCTGTACTCAGTATGGTCGCCATGCTCCTGCCCACTGTGCCAGCTCTAAGGATGTCCTCGATAACTTTTCAGTAAGCCTTTTCCTTAAGTTTTCCATTGCACTTGGCAACTCATGAAAGGTTAACAAAAAGTAGTTCGGGAGATAAAAATCATTAGAACTTGACTTGTATCAAAAGTTCTAGAGATTGGAAGGGACGCCTGGGTGGCTCAGTTGGTTAAGCGGCTGCCTTCGGCTCAGGTCATGATCCCAGCGTCCTGGGATCGAGTCCCACATCGGGCTCCTTGCTCGGCGGAGAGCCTGCTTCTCCCTCTGCCTCTGCCTGCCACTCTGTCTGCCTGTGCTCGCTCTCTCTCTCCCTCCCTCACTCTCTGACAAATAAATAAATTTAAAAAAATGTGTAAAAAAATTTCTAGAGATTGGAAAATGAAAAAATATATATACGAAGAAGAGAGATTAATTAAAGCTGTAATCGTTTGTTTGACCTGCTTTGCCTTTTCTCGTTGGACCAACTGAGAGATGCAGGAACCATTAGCGGTGGTTTGAAGGTGTAAGGGGTCTGTAGGGATAAATGAAAATGCTCTGACACAGGGTGGGGGTTACAGAGCCGCCCTGAGGACCCTCCAGGCTATCAGAAATGCCCACCGGCGCTCAGTAAAACCCAGGGAGCTTTTTCAGAGCAGGGAAATGGCACACGGATGAAGGAGGCAGATGCCAGAACTCTGTGGATGCAAAGCCTAGATCTTTGTGCATGCAGGGTGAGAAAGACTGCCTTTGTAGGGTCCTGCCTTAACACCTGCACACCCTGATCTCCAGGTCTTTGTGAGAGAGTGATATTCAGGAGAAGTGAGTGAGGTAGGTTCTCAGTCCAAGGAGTTGGTGCTACGTGGAGAAGTCAGGGGGTACCTTCTCTGTCATGCGCAGATCAATTCCACAGATGAGATTTTTCAGGATAGTTAATTTTTAAAAACACACCTCATCGTTTCTACTTTTTCATGGAATGAGGCCAATAAACTTAGTAAGCAATAATTAAGCACCAGACGTGGCATCGATCCTTGAACTCATGAAAACTAAGAATGCTGCATTCTGTTTCTGCAAAGTCCCATGCCCAAAGGTGTGGAAGGAGCAGAAGAAGTCTGCTTGCTGCTGTATTAGACAAAGAATGGTTATTTACTCCGTCTCTTGGAGCTGAAGCTCGCTCATCGTAATGCTCGTTCTTTAGCAAGCGGAGGAAGCATCTTGCAAGGACATGATCGACTTCCTTGGCTTTTAGGATTTTTCCGTAGTTTTGGAATGTTATACTCACTGTCAGTGGGCTTTTTTGTGTTTTGTTTTGTTTTGTTTTGTTTGTTTTTTGTTTTGTGGGTTTTTTGTTTTTGTTTGTTTGTTTTTTGCAGGACCAGAGGTGAGAAGGACGTTAAGAGAGGGAAAGGATAAGTGAATTGGGGGAAATCAGAGGGGGAGATGAACCATGAGAGACTGTGGACTCTGAGAAACAAACTGAGGGTTTTGGAGGGGAGGGGGGTGGGGGTTGGGTGAGCCTGGTGGTGGGTATTAAGGAGGGCACTTGTTGAATGGAGCACTGGGTGTGGTGCATAAACAATGAGTCTTGGAACACTGAAAAAATAAAATTAAATTAAATAAATAAAAAGGAGAAGCAAAATGTGTAAAATGTTAAGCTAAAGCAGTGTGATCTTGGACATAATTTTAAAGTATGTTTCCTCACTTGTCCCAATTCCTTGTGGGTTTTGTTTTATTTTTTGCCTTCTACCGGGATTTCAACAAGTGCAGAAATGAATGAACAGCTGAGCAGTTGGGGGCTGAAGTCTTGTGGTTCTATTAAAAGGAAGTTTATGTTTTGGGAATGGATCACAATTAAGTTTTCTTCTTTACCCGATGAGGAAAAGAGAAGTAGAAGTCATAGATTTGGAGATGGGGACCTGAGGCAGGGGTTTGAAAGACAAGGTCAAAAAACAAGAAGGAGGCACGCAAGAAGCCAATGTCAGGAGGTTCAAGGGCACAAATCTCGAGTATCCAGAGCACTTACTGAGGTTCAAGTAATTGCTAGAAAGTTCGTCAGGATTACTCATGTGTGTCAAAGATGTCGTTATTTGGAAAATCAAGTTTAGGATTCATGTCCGCTTTAAGCTTCAGTTGCAGGCCCTGAGGAAACAGGAGGGGTTGCTGTTGGGGACAGAGCAAGAAAAGGGAGAAGGGTCCCATTCCAGTGGCAGCCCTGGTTTCCAGCAGGGAGCTTCAGCTGCTAAACTGAACTTCAGAGGGGATCAGCTTGTCGGCTGTGAGTTTTCCTGGGAGCTGGCAGCCTGGCACTCAGTGGAGAGGACATGGGGAAGGTCCCTCCGAGAATAAAGGCCCCAGCTCTGCATCAGATGTACGGCCGGAGTGGTTTTATAGTAGCATGTTTCCATCCACCCAAACACAGCTTGTTGCTTTATGAGCAAATGCTCCCCACACTCGCCTCCCGCCGCGGAGATGGGCTCCGGGGCAGGAAGTGCTTTGCGCTGCGCAGGTACAGCGTCCCTTTGCTTGAAGGAGATTTGCCTGTGTTCTCTGAACTATGCTTCACTATCAGAGGACCTGGACTAGCAATCGTCGATTTATTTTTCTGTCTTCACAGCTTGGTTGGGTGGTCTTTCAGGCAGAATCGTGCTTATCATCGTTATTTCCATGAGCGATCATGTTAGCACATGACCAGCGTAGACGGACACTCTTGCTACCTCTTCAGCGGATTCACGATGAATCCTCCCATGAGATCTTACAGGACTGCAGCAGTGGGGGGCAGTGGGGGAAGGCACAGAAGGCAAGCCTGCCTCCGTGGCCAGTGCCTGGTGGAGCACCCTCAAACGTCTCTCTTCTCAGCGGGACACACAGCCCCTGGGATGTGTTGGAAGTGACCTTGTCTGAGGAAACCCTCATGGATGAACACGTGTTCTGTCCCAGAGCCCCAACCTGCCGCCTTGTCTTTTCCAAAATGTCTATCCCCATGGACTCTGGTTCTTTATTTTGTTTCTTAAAGGCACATGCAGGGGACAAGACAAGAATGGTCTTCATGGGGGGGGGGGGGGAAGAAAAGTAATCTGTGATCCTGACGGCTTCCTTTGTGTCCTCATGGAGGTGGACTTCGAGAAGCAGGCTTGCTCTCACTCAGAGCCGCCTTTGCACCATGGGGCTCCCCGCTGCAGGTGGCGGCAGTTCTCACTCCGCTGGTGATGGACTCGGGGCCGTTCCCATCGATGCCTCCACACACGCATCGAGGTCCACGTGAAGGACTTTCATGTCGGTATTTCAAGGTGGAGACCGTGTGATTTCTTTGCTCCAGGATAGAAAGGTAGAAACGGAGAGATGAGCAAACAGCTGTAAAATTTCAAAGCATCATTTAGTAATGACTGCCTCTGGAGAGTAAGAACAAAGGCTGACTACAGGGCTCGTGCTGCATACTAATCAACATTTATTCAGAAAGTTCAAGTTCAAACCTCACCGTGTCCAAATATTTTCATTATTTATTACAATTAGCGTATGCATGATTCACGTTACCTGTCTGCCTTATTCAAGAGCACTAGTCCCGTGGAATAGCACTTCAGGGAAATTTGGACCGATCTCTCCCACTGTCTTGTGATGATAATCCTATCCCAGCCGAGGAGGGTCAGCCAGCAAGACTCGGAGCTGGTGCACCTATGAGTGTTCATAAAATATGGAGATGGTGCGATGCTAGAATGGGTTAATTAATATCTTAGAGGCAGAAGGTAAGGGAAATTAGTCTTTGTGTTATAATTTGAAAAATGAGTCACGGTAGTTAATTAACCTATCTAATACCTCAAGGTAAATGAGTGCCTGAATCAATTCACAATTAACAATTTAAATAACCCTGCTTTTAAAGTAGCCTTGTTATACCTGTATTGGAAATTGGAAACCTGAAGCTCAGATGGCCCATCTATACCTGCTTGATACTTGAGGATACATTCTAGACTGTGAACTCATCTAAAGGCAGGTGCCGTCTCCTCCTTTTTTCATCCTGCTTGGGATCAGGTAGGGAGCTTTATACCTAGAAGGCACTTGATGATGTTTCAAAAACCAAACTAGATTTTCCTTCTTTGTACTCATAGGTATGAATATTTCCAAGAAAAGAAAAAGGTGTGTGTAAGCCAACCGGCATGTAGTGATGTCACACTGGGCAATGGCTTGGAGATTTTACGGTGGTGAGAATGACTCATTTATGCAACCACGGTGCCTAGCAGTGTCTGACAGCTTGTGGGGGGTGGGGTCAGATTTCATAAATGTTAACTAAAAAATGTGAACTAAACTGACAAAAGTGAAAGAAAACCCATGTTGGCAGATAAATAGTGTTTTGACTGTTAAATGTAAACTTGTATATGTTTATTAAAAGTTCGTCATCAACTAGGGACGCCTGGTGTCCCAACTTTTGATTTAAATTCAGGTCATGATCTCAGAGTTCTTTTCTCAAGTCCTGGGGTGGGCTCTACACTAGGTGTGGAGCCTGCTTAAGATTCTCTCTCTCCCTCTGTCCCACCTCTCACCCCTAAAAAAATCATCATGTAGGCAAATCAGGTTACTCGTGTAAAATCTGGGTCATAAAAACTGTGTTTGGAGAATTCAGAATCTATCTCCTGGCTCAGCCACCATCTTATTTCTAACTTCCCGGAAAATTTGTCTAAATGTTTCATAGGTTTCTCAAGTCCAACAAAGACACAACCGTGGAAACAGTACCCACCCCACTTCCAAAATGAAACTGGTTTCAAGTCTTGTTTTCTTCACCTTAGTTCATGGTGGCTCCATCTGTTCAGCTTCTTAAATTAGTATTCTTAAAGTGTTTCTAGACTGTTTGCTTTCTGTATTATCCTGCCTCAGGACCAGCCTGTCTCCAGGCTCCTTAAATCAGATTCCAAGAGAGATTTCCAGGACAGCCTCTCCTTTCCATCCCTCCATCATGGTTGTAATTCAGTCCTGGGTCTTCTCTCTTGCACTCAGGGGTAAGTGCCCATCTGTGGTCCTTGACTCAAACCCCCACCTTCTCTACTCCATTTCTGTTCACTGCTTCAAGAGTTATCTCCTTAAAAAATAAGTGACTCCTACTTTCCTAGTTATCTGTAGGCAAGGTCAGGCCTTCTTTGGCATATAAGAAATTTCATACTTTGTTCTCTATTTTTTCCCCTTTTCTCATCAACTTGCCACTTTCCTACCATTCTGTACCCCGGAACTGTTCTGTTTTTGTTCTGCTTATACTCACCTTACTTCATCCCTCCTTTGTGACAGACTGTTGTCTGTCCGCAGAGCCCTCTCATCTTCACCTACCGATCCTGCACAACCTAGCTCAAATTTCTCCTCTTCTGTGAAAATTTCCATGAGTCGAGAGGCACTTACTCAATTTTCTTTGCATTTATTTCATAGTGTAGTTCGGACTGACAGCTGTATTGATTCTGCCCCGTAATTTATTTGCATTTCCCCACAGACAGTGAACTTCTAGTATCAGGCAGACTTCGTACCTGTTTTTCAGTTTTCAGTACCTGGGTGCACCTGGCCAGTGCAGTCGGCGGATAGTGTCTGACTCTTGGTTTCTGCTCAGGTCCTGATCTCCTGCTGGTGAGATGAAGCTCCCCAATCCAGATCTGAGCTCAGCAGGCGGTCTTCTTGGGGTTCTCTCTCTCCCTCTGCCTCTCCGGCTCATGATTGCCCTCTGTTTCTCTCTGGAGTAACTAAATAAATCTTTTAAAAAATTCTCGTGTGTGTATAACATGCCCTCAGAGATATTTCTCCTCCTACCTTCCAAACGTCTTTTCTTCCCTCTCCTTATCACAAATACTTACTCTTTCTGAAAACATAGGTCTGAATCTGACCGGCTAACACATCCTTGTTTTATCTGCATGAATTAGATGTTTATAAAAGGAGTCATTGCTTTATGACATTTGCATAAAGGAGAAATGAAAGGAATCCATTTAAAAATCTCTAGGATTAAAATTTAAGAATCGTGTGGTTGGTGGTGGCACCTACTGGCCATGTGGGATATTGCATCCTAGAGCTATTGGGCTCTAAGATACTGGTGAAAAGTCATGATTCCTACGGCATGGAAGATCTGAGGCCAGGAAGGCTCTGCAAGGTCCATAAATGCCCAGACAACAATCCCAGCAACATGCACATTTGTATGTACCACCTTGCCGGGGCACAGAGCTAGCCAACACGCCCAAACTTGGAACTGATCAGAAGGTCCCATTTTAGCCAGTTGGCATATCTTTTTATGGGATTGTATGTTAAGTCAATGAGCAGAAGTCAGTAGTTAGGAGTTAACTTAAATATTTATGAAGAACTGTCTTTCCTCCACTAGTTACTGATCGACTGCTTGCTATCTCCAATCACACCCTACTCAATATCAACTACACGGTAAGGATCCCCTATAAATATTTAACATCTTTTCTTCCGATGGTCATGTTCTCTATTTGGGATTTAACAGTTGGTTCACCATAACCACTTATCTGCTGCGGATAGCTAAATTTAGTAGGTTTCAGTTCTACTCTTGTAACGAGGAACATAGAAAAACACATGCATATTTAAATCCGATAAGGATTACAAAGTATTAGACACTTTCCATCTGAAATCTGCTCATTGAAGCCTAGTGAAGTGAATTGGATGAGCTTGGTGTTTTTTTAAGTGTAATTAACAGACAGTGTTGGTTAGTTTCAGGTGTGCAATATAGCGATTCAACCATTCTAGACATCACCGGGTGCTGGGCAGGTAAGTGTCCTCTTGGTCCCCTTCACTTATTCCCCCGCCCTCCTCACACCTCCCCTCTGGCTACCACCAGATTGTTCTCTGTCTTTAGGACTGTTTTTTCCCTTGTGACTTTTTGCCTTTGTTCATGTGTTTCTTAAAGTTCATGTGTGAGTGAAATCACATGGTATTCGTCTTTCTCTGACTATTTCATTTAGCATTATGCCCTCTAGTCCATCCATGTTGCTGCAAGTGGCAAGACCTCATTCTTTTTTGGTAATAGCTGAGGAATATGGCTTTATATGTGTATTTCATATCCTCTTTATCCATTTGTCTGTGGACATTTGGGCTCTTGCACATCTTGGTAATTGTAAATGACCCTTGAATAGGCATAGGAATGCATAGATCTTTTCAGTTCACGGTTTTTGTTTTCTCTAGGTTGTGGAATTGCAGGAACATATGGTATTTCTATTTCTAATTTTTTGAGGAAACTCCGTAGTGTTTTCCACAGTGGTTACACCAATTTACGACTCACCCAGCAGAGCACGAGGGATCCTTTTTCTCCATATCATCACCAATCCTTGTTATTTCTTTTATTTTCGATTGTGGCCATTCTGACAGGTGTGAGGTGAGATCTCGCTGGACTTTTTACTTTCATTTCCCTGATGACGAATGACATAGAGTATCTTTTCAGGCGTCTCTTGGTCATCTGTTTGTGTTCTTCGGGAAATGCCCATTCAAGCCCTCTGCCCATTTTTAAAATCAGATTGTTTGATTTTTTTTTTTTGGTGTTGAGTTATAGAATTTCTTTATTGATTTGGAATATTAATCCCTGGATATTAATCAAATCAGCCCGATAATTTTTAATAAGAGATGTTTACTAAGAGTGACCCGGGAATTGCTTTACTGTATTTGACATGTACTGTGTGCTCAATAAATCTCATCTATTAATACATTTTTACTCCAAACAGAATGCAAATGCTTTCCATCAAGTCTAGGTACCTTCACCCCTCGCTGCTGTTTCTGGTGCATTGCTTTCCATTTGTGTAAGTTCCCCCAACTTCTTTAGATGCCACCTTGTTGTTGTTGCTGTTCTTAATGCTTTAAACGTGTCCCACTATGGCGCATAGTTTTATAATCCCAGTCCTGTCTTACTATGCTCATCCCCTCCTGGGCTCTGGGCACTGGAACTGTCCCCAGGAACTGGAGCAGGGACGCTCACTGTTGGCTGCTAATCTTGTCACCGAGCACCAGCATCTCCCTGCTTCGTCCACACGTGTTTGCTGATGAGTTTGAACTTCATGAAGACACAATGCAAGTAGAGACAGAAATCAAACCATTTAGCAGATCAGTAAGGGCTTTTGAAGAGAGGGAAACCAGAGGCAGAGTGTGGTAACCCGTGGCACTGCTTCCAGAGTCTCCTTCTCTTCTGGACTTTTCTGACCAGTGGAAGTTATCAAGTGGGTTAGATCTCAAAGGGCTTGGCCCTGGGGGATGAGTCCTGCTTGTGCAAGCTGCTTCAGCTTCCTCCCCCGTGCGCGCGCCTTTGTGTGTGGGCCACAGGGACACCTTGTCTTGGCATGTGTGTGGGACAGGGAGGTGAGGCCGGTACTCAGTGGAGTGTCCGCTCTGGTGGTCTCGCCCCGAAACTTCACGGGTGAGACGGGAGCCCCACCCCCAGTGGGAGCGGCGTCTGCTCCTGCGCTCCCGCGCGCTCTGCCCGGTGCGCGCGATGAGAACACACCTGCGTGCGTGGTGCGTTTTCCAGCTCTCCGCTGCTTTGCCATTGACGAGCCGACGCTTTAACGAAGTTTGGACGGGTTCTCTTTGTTCGCAGGCTCGGGGAGAAGGGAGAAAAAGCAACCTCCCGCTTTCTGACCTCACGGGTTTGGGGTTGAAGGAAGGGGCGGGCGGGTCCCCGCGTTGCTCCCGGGCCGCGGGGCGTGGCCTGGGAGATGAAGGGCCTCCCAATGCGGCCCAATTAGCCGCGCTGGTCGCCCTGCAAATGACTTCCAGGGAGCACAAGGGGTTCACTCAGAGGTCAGCAGACTCCGTTCTGAGAGGTCTTTTTGATACTCGTTTTTTCCAGAAGTCTCCACCCACTTAATTTCTACCCCTGCCCTGGCCTTCTTATCCCACGTTCACCTTAGCGTAGACGACGCTCAGCTCCCGGCCCAGACCAGCGGTTCTGTTCCTTAGAACACGGGATTCTGATTAAGCCAAGACAGGAGGGCGTGATACGAAGTTGTTTTTAGCAGTGAGAACACTTTCCTCTGTGCCCCCTTGGCAGTATGTACCTGTCATTGTCAAGTCAAGGATTGATCTCTCGACCTATTGATCTGTACGTCTGTCATCTATCCGTTCCATTTCTATTGTCTACTTATCTCTCATCTATGCATCTTTCTCTCAATGTAAATCAGTTTATTACCTCTCATCTACGTATAATCTGTCATCTGTTATCTATCATCTATCCTCATGGATGTGTCTTTCTATCATCTATTTATCTATCATCTATCAATCAGTCACCTATCTATCATCATCCGTAATCTATCACCTTTCTCAGTCTATCTACCACCGACCATCTCTCCATATATCTGTCCGTCGATCTACTTTCTAGTGGCCTATGTATATATTCCTTCTTTACACTTGAGCTGGCAATCTGCTTGTGGTAGGTTGTCATGAGAAGTAGCCTTCTGATTCTCGTATCCTGAAAACCCAACTCGAAGACAGACCGCAAGTAATGACTCAAAATAATAAACGTCTCCATAAAAATGTGAATTCAGTTCTTTTACAATGACTGGAGTTCTATATTCTGATCTCGGGCACTTTTAAAACTCACCTGCAGAGTAGTTGTCATGATTTGCTGTGTTTCAAAGAGTTGATTGAGGAAAGATATTAAATACCAAAGGACAAGAAAATTAGGATTTGAATAGTTTGGGCCTGCAGGTTGCAGTAAAATTAGGCAGGAGGTCTGAGCTCAAGCTCAGAGTGTCAATCTTAAATGCAAAACCTTTGTGGGAAAATGACAAGCCCATTGGAGCCACCCATTTTTCTAGGGGCCTATGGATAATGACAGTAAAATGTACTCAATAGTAATTTTTTTTAATTTTTTAATTTTTTTCAAACAGGGTAAGAATGAAAAGCTTATAGCTCCCAAAGACTTTCCTAGCCAATCTCCCTAAGATGAAAGGTGGCATACGTATTTTCATTGACAAATAAAACCTTGATATATTTGGGGAAAAAAAAAATGTTGCCAGGAATCTTACCAGAAAACTGTTAGGATATTGTGAAAAATATTCAGCTCATCTAAGTGCCCTTCATTTTTACTTTGCTGAAGAGGTTTTGGCAGAGCAGAGACATTATCTGTAGTGTTTTTCTACTCATCCAACCAGCTTTGAAGTCAGGAAAGGACCCATTAGCTGAGACAGTGCTCTGTATATATCTGTCTGCCCTTCTCGCCTTAGACTTAAGGTAAAGTAAAAATCATTGTGATCTTTCTGCTTGAGACATGAGCGATGAAGTAAATATTAGTCCTTAAATTGATTTGGGTCACAAAAACAAATCCAGGAAAAGAACGAAAGGGGAAGATTTCTAAGTTTCTTCAATCTTATAAATTGCACGGGAGTGAAACTTTTGCTAGTCTAGACATTTCCTCCGTCTTTTTAAATTATTCCAGTTCATTAATTTGCTTCATCCCTGAACTCATGGGCATTTCCAGTCCATGGATTTGAAAAATTTCCTGATTTTTAGTCTACTAGGAGCCTGTAAATTTAAGAATATGAATGCAGTGACTGTGAACCAGCCCAGCAGTCAGATTTCCTTACTGTAATCCAGACACATAGCTCAAAACTAGAATCAAGGGGTCGAGAATGAGTGCATTCGGCAAGATCTCAGATTTGAGGCAAGTTACATTTGCTAAGTTTTGTTTTTGTTTTTGTTATGTATAAACTGCTACTAATATAGAGTCCTCAGGGGGCTAAGGGGGTTGACAGCATGTGTGAATCGCATACTTCAGTACTGGGCAGTGAGTACCTATATTTAAATGAAATGGTCTCTGGGATTTGGTTATGGATGTGATGGTAGCAATCCAAGAAGGTGCAGGAAAAAAGCAGGGCAGACTCAAGAGGAAGAAAAGCTATGGCGGTGGAGGAAGGGTCTGTCTCAGAGCTCAGCTTTGGGAGCAGCTTCTCCTGAGGCCCCCCCTCTTGTACTGGACCTGTGCTTTCAGAATCTACAAGCCTCACTGCTCCTCTACTCTCTCCCCCTTTGTTGCAGAGAAGAAATTGCTGAGTTCTAAAAGCATATCTATCAATTGTGTTTGTCTCCAGTTTATATGTCGATGCAAATTTTTAAAAGGGGAGGGGATGAGCTGCCAAGAAATTTGTCTTCAAAAGGGATAAAAACCTGCGTGTCATAAATACGACATTGTGCTCAGCTTCTCTGGCTTCCAAAATAAAATTCTTTGATTACCTCCAACTTTCATCTCCCATAAATGTCTTGGCTTTGCGTGAACATTTGTGTGGCAGTAAGAGCCCGTTACTCTGTGGGAACAGTCTATTACTGTGACATTATTTCACTTGGAAATGCTGATTGTTTCTTAAATATAGGCTATATACCTGGCCATTTCTAGTAAGTGCATTAAAATAGTAATCATTACCCTTGTTAGCTTTTGTCTTTGAGTGACAAGTTCTATAAGCATTATCCCAAGTAACGCCACGATGTCTGTTGTTATTTCATTGGATAAAGAAACATAAGCAGAAATTGTCACTTTTGTGATGAAACTCCCTTTTCTGGTACACACAAATGCACACATACCTCATCAACTACTTCCTCTGAATTCACAAGATGGCTGTGTTTGAGACAGTTTCCATGGTGTAATTATTAACGCAACCCTTTTCCACTCCCAAAATATTTCAGTCAGTAGAACATCATATCTACAAAAATTCTCTACCTTTTAGCAAGAAGCACATTTAGTATCAATCATGTAACTTTTCTTCCTAGAACTGCATTAGCTGAGAAGTGTCCGAGACTTAGTCAGTCTTGCCATTGAATCACAGCCTAGCCTAGGGTTCAGCCTCTCACTCAGTACCCAGCTCAGGACCAAATCTCAGTGAAGTATCGCTGGGAATCAGTGTGTGCCCCTGAAAGGTTATTGCTTATTTCCTCCCCAGTCTCGTCCACATCTCTAGCCCTCTTACTTGGCTCATCTAGATACCGTAGATGGTGTAGGTAGAGAACTCATCAATGCCTTGGTCCGGAGATGGAGGTCTACAGGCATCAAAGGCATTTTCCCATTTCGTGTGTGTGCATGTGCACACCCTGATTCGTGCTGTTTCCTTGTTTGGAATGTGCTTTCTTCTTTCTTTCCTTGGCATGATCCTCTTTATATTTCAAAAGTTAAACTCAAAAGTGAATCCTGGTTTTTATCTCTCAAGCTTCATATATGTATATTTTAAAGATTTTATTTATTTATTTGAGAGAGAGAGAGAGAGAGAGCGCCAGCGCGAGCCAGCGGGGAGAGGGAGAAGGAGAAGCAGACTCTGCTGTAAGTGGGAGCCCCATGCGGGCTCTGGGCCTGGGGCTCCCCATGGGGCTCTGTCTCATGACCCTGAGATCATGACACGAGCCAAAATCAAGAGTAGGTTGCTTAACCGAGTGAGCCACGCAGCGCCCCAAGCTTCACTTACATTCCGACTCTGCTCTCTTCCGCTCTCCTGACGCACTTGGTCACACACAGACACACACTCACAGGCACACAGTTGCACACACTCCAACATTACACGGCGCAGATTTCTCACTCCCTCTTCTGTCCTGTCCACATCCCATTGGATTAATTCTCAGCATGCACAATTATTTGCTGATATGTCAATGTCCCTATTATTATTACATTATTAATCCCGAGAGGCGTGCGCGAGGTGTCGGATGTGTGGGAGGTCCGCAAGTCTTTGAACGGACAATGTGCTGTCATCCCTGTGGTTTACCTGCTGCTCCCTGGGGTCTAAGACTTTACGAACCTCTACAGTCACGTCATGCTATGCTGTCTAGTGCTCTGTCCCGAGCACCTGACTTTCCTGCTCGGGAAGCAAACTAGGGTTAGGACCACTGAGTAATCTGCGTAAGGGAACACACTCACTCAGTAAACCCCGAGTCAGTTCATAACACTGCCCCAGCTTCCTCTGCCATATTTGGGAAGTTACCAGAGATAAATGGTCCCTGAAAATGACCAACTGCATAACCAATGGTTATAGAAATATATCAAAAGCCTGTGGGGGGAAAAACAATCTTTCTTTTGGAGAAAACATAATTATTTGATGGGTTTGTATTTGAAGAACACGAGGTAAAAAATACAAGGGTGGTGAATAAAGTCATTGTGTACCAGAAAAGAAGAAAATTTGCTAGAAATAACTTGAATCTGTCTCAAAGTCACACTTGTAAAGAAACGTGATTATAAATGTAATATTAAAAAATCATGGAAGGTAAGAGGGAGTCTCTGAAAAAAACTGAAATTCAGGAAAAGAAGTTAAGATTCACCTTTTTTTAATTCCAAAAATTGTAGCATTTAAAACCATAGGCATCAGATGGATAACTAAAGAATTTAAGCATTTGGATTAACCCTACTAAGAACATAGGGCTGAACACATCCCACATAGCCCAGAAACTATGGTCACTGCAGTAAGTAGCACATGCTTCAATCTGACACCAGCACATCCGGTTTTATCAAGACATCGCTGAAAATAAATTCAGTGGACAGAGCGGCAAAAATGCATTTCACAGACACAGCGATGAAATAAGAACAGGATATGGGGAAACATCATTAATTACTGCATCCCCTAAGCGCTTGCGAGAGGGGATCATCAGAGACAGAGTCAGAATAAATTAATTATCAACACAAAATTTTAGTCACAGAAGGTTCACAGTGCATTTTTTCAAGTTAACGTGAAATACAGTGGAAGAGACAATCTAAGGAGAGAAAAAATTATGGAAGGGACAAGATATATATGGTGTCATCAGAATATATATGGTTTGATCACACTGAGGGGTGTGCTCTGGAAAGACCTGTGAATGTCACATCCACAGGTAAAACAAGATCATTCATACAAATGTTAAAGTATCCTGAGCTAAGCTTCCTTATAGAAAATCGTATATAGCTGACGGGATTCTAAATGAAAACTAGAAGAAAGTGTTTCACGTATCTTTATATTTTCATCATGGTTGATCACATATTTCATCATCAAAAGCAAATTTGTTTTTAACTCATAATGCTTATTTTTTCTACAAATAATTTGTTAAACCAGAGGCAGGTTAACTGCCCGGCCATTCCCAGCCCAAGCAAATGCGAAACATCTTGATCCAGTTAGAATCTGCTGATGTCGACTTAAGTTACTTGTTAAATTTCCATGAATTCATGCAGAATTTGAATTTCTGAAAAATATCATATGATATCCAAGGACACTGGAGGTAAATAATACAATGAAGACACTCTGTCCCTAGACTAAAAATAAGCCCGTGATCATGACCATCTACTGTCTTAAGATTTCAGTGGTCTCTGGCTTGTGCTACAGCAGGAGTTGTGACCTGCTTCTGTATTTAGCAGCTGGTCCAGTGAAAATAACTCGTAAACTACCATACATCTTGCACGTCTTTGTTTTCCTGGAATGCACTGGCACAACCTCAGATGTTTACTTTGGGAAAAGAGAAGATGGAAATATCTGGAAGTTGAAATTTTTGCCCAAGAGAAAAGAAAGGAAGGGAAACAGGAAAAGAGAGTAATTGTAGTGACGACATCATGAGTCGTTGTGTTACACAGTACTTTTTATTTTATATCGTATTTTTTGAGACAATTTATTCATTTTGATTTTTTTTAAATATCTGAAGTAGGAAAGCCAGTATATTACTTATGACTTGGAGTTGAAGACCTGTGGTTCAGAGTAGCAAGGAAGCAGTGGGAATGGAGCATGGTTTTATGACTGTGAGTGTGTTTCACTTTATTTAGTTACACATGTTATTTACTTTTACACACCTCATTTCTAGGGATTGCTGGCATTGCATATGAATGTTTGGAAGGATAGTTTCATCTATTAGACAAGAACATCCCTATGGCTTGGGATTTAAGCATGACCCATATGGCTTTTTGCTTTGAAGAAATCGGTTTCACCAGTTCCACTCTCAAAATTCATATATACATATTTCTTTTAGGTTGAGTGAACTTGCCAATTTTTCTGAATAGTGAGGCTCGCATGAAACCCCACAGGAAGAGTTGCAATTAGTAGGGAATTCCAATGATGCTCTGCATTTTATTTGCATATTGCTCCAAGAAATTCTGTAATGCGCTTAGAATGCATATGAAATATGAGAAATATGAGAGTTTATTAGCAATAATATTTTATTTCATAGTATAAGATCTTTATTTTACTTTTTTAAAGATTTTACTTATTTATTTGTGAGAGAGAGAGAGAGAGCACAAGCAGAGGAAAGGGGCAGAAGGAGAGGGAGAAAAAACTCTCCGCTGAGCAGGGAGCCTGATGCGGGACTCCATCTCCGGACCCTGGGATCATGACCTGACCTGAAGGCAGATGCTTAACCAACTGAGCCACCCAGGCACCCCTGCATAGTGTAAGATTTTTAAATTAAATTGTCATTGGAATGCTCAGGAAGTAGTACCTAAGAACTTGATGGGGGGGGGTATGCGCTTTTGTGGAGCAATTTTGAGATAAAGCTTCTATAATTCGTGGATTCTGGAACTGACTTGGTTATATCAGTACATGTTACCAAGCTATTCTTGTTTACCTCGATCCAGCCGTATTTCTAAGTGAAAACTGGAAAATAATCCTTTATCCTTATACCGATGCTTTTGCCTCCCCGACATGACTTGAATGTCACCGTGCCCTGGTTACATGTGAGAACAGAGGCTGCATGACTCGGAGAAACGTTCATTGTCTTGCCTCACATAACTCTGACCTCAAGTCATCACTCCAAAATCTTTTTTTTTTTTTTTTTTCTTAAGTCACACCCATTTCCACGACGCGGTGCTCCTCATGGACTGGGAGACTGTGAAGTGATCTAAGGTGTGATCTCAGACTGCTCATGCTGAGGGTGTGCAGACTGACTATTTTCAGCTTTAGGAAACTAAATCTTGGAGAAAGATAGGACTGGCATGAAGGCGTACACACCTGGGAGTTAAGGAAAAAATCCTCACAATTGGGTGCCGCAGCTCCTTCTGCCCATGGGTCCTGTCCCCGTACTTTAAAGAAACAACCATTTTGCAACCAACAAAACAAAAACAAAAAACAAAAAGACCAAAAAATCCTCAAATCACCTACATATAAACATAGTGACGGCAAGGATCCTTCCTCTGCACCGACTATGTGTCCAAAGGAGCTGTTACCATCATTTTGCAGAACGGCAAACTGAGTCGTGGATCAGGCAAACGAGGAGGAAATAGAGTCACTCTGCACGTGTGATCACAGATCGCGACACTCCTCAATTCACCCACTCGACTGCGTTCGTAGGGGAAGGTCAAGTGTTTACTCCAGTGACGGCGGGTGTGTGGTTTCGGATTATTCTGAGTTTTCAATTCAGCTTGGTGATTTCAGGGAACTTGTGCTGCATTTGTTTACATGCCTTTCTTTGCTTCGGATTTTTTTGTCTAGTTAATTTTCTGATCTTTCCTTGTCATTGTGGAAGGATGCTGACTGTCTTCTTAGGGATTTTTGGTGGGCTTGTGGTTACCGTGGGCAGGAAAACCACACAAATATAGTCAGGATTTAGTCTCATCCCTATTTATATTTTAATGGGTAAACAAGCCCATAAGAAGTTCTTCCCCAGCAAGAGAAGCATAGATTATCTATTGTTACCTTTTGTGATGCTTCTTGGCCCGCAAGCTTGTAGGCTCTCCAGCCGTGCCCAGCCTTCTGTTCCCGGTAGTCTGTCCTCCAGGTCTTGGCCGTGTGGACAGACGCTGCTGCTCTTCAATGCTGTCACATCTCCTCCGGATGCGGAGGAACGATGCCGAAATACTGTACTTTACTGCATGCTCATCCTTCTCAGAGGAGGAGTCGGAGAATTCCTCACCTCCACCCCAGCCCAGACGACCCTCAGATGGTTTCTCCTGGACCGAAGGCACGAGGTGGTGGGCGTCGTGCCATTCTTCCCGCCAGGGA
This sequence comes from Mellivora capensis, assembly GCA_004024625.1. Taxonomy (NCBI): domain Eukaryota; kingdom Metazoa; phylum Chordata; class Mammalia; order Carnivora; family Mustelidae; genus Mellivora; species Mellivora capensis. Next base: position 10,819 of record PISX010002369.1, on the reverse strand, counting down.
GACGTCCGTCATTGGAAGTTAGGTGCTGGCGAAGAGCATGATTTTGTAGGACTCCTGACTACAGTAAAGTCAGTTTGTTGAGCGATTAAAAATACTCCAAGACGGATATATTTTAACTTAGAAAGTGAGCTCTTCCCGCCCAGAGAAGTCCAGGAGAGAGACTCAGCTCTTCTCAGAGAAGGTTTCCCCGGCTTTAGTCTTCAGCTGCCCTCCAGTTGGGAACTTCTGGAGCTCCTTCTGTCCCTGCCCTCTGACCCAACTTGGCGTTTAACCCTGTGAGTGCCAATGGATGTCCACATGAGCGTTTTCAACTCAGCAGTTTGATTTGCAAGAACTCTGCAAAAGATTGTCACGGAATGCACCTGCCTATCATTTAGTATAAAAGACCAGTGGAGATAGGGAAGAAGACAAATAATATTTGTTGATTGAACGCTTGATAGTCTAATTGTAAGAGGAGAAAACTGAAGAGGTATAGCAACATACATAAATTAAAAGTTAAAAACCTAACAAAGTAAAACAGAGGCCAAATTTTATATATATACAGTAAGCATATACATATAATATTTACGAATTATTTATTTGTTATATATTTAATTATATTATGTCCATTTATTTTATTATCTTTTGTATTTATATTATTTTATATAAATATGTAGAATATATAAATACTATGTTTAATATCTATTTTATATGTTATATATATTTATATATGATATTTTATATATTATTACATATTATGTATATTATAGATTATTTTATATAGAATTATGAAATATATTCTATTTTATTTATCATTTTATATATTTTATAAGTATACCATTTTATATTTCATAAAATATTTGTGTATTATTTTATATTATTATATATTTAATATATTTTAATGTTTTATATATTATTATATATTTTGCATTGTAATGGATGTTATTTATATTTATACATAACATAACTCATAATGATAATAGTTATTAAGACCTTGCAAATTGAATTTGTCATATAAATCATACAATTTTGTGAATAGGCTCCGAGACTTTCAGTATCCCATTATATGGGTTCACTTTGGTGCGACGTTCTGAATTGGTCACAACGTGCAGTGATTCCTATCTAGAAAGTGCCGGTCACTGGGATATGGACTGAATATTACTGTGAATGATGCATAATATTGCAACGTGGGATTTAGCTTCTTAACGCTTTTGTAATGATAGAGCTGACAGATGAAAATATAGACTTAAAGCAGATATTTGCAGCTGATTGTCCTAATTTTCTTTGCCAACACACTTATCAAATCATTAAATATTTTCAGATTTCACTAAACGATTCCATACTCATAAGCTTTCTGCATTACCATATAACTCCTGATGATTTATTTCTAATCATATTGTGAGTGCATATTTAGTATGATCGCTGAATTATATCAATTTGGCTACAAACAAAATGATGCAATTTAAAACATTGATTGCAATACCATTCTCTTCATAAATCTGCCTAGTAATTCCATTGATTTTAAGGGTGTGATTAAAATGTGTGGGTTGATTCAGAAATTGTATTTTGATTATATGAGGAAAAAGTCAACGTGCAGAAAGTTATAATTTCACGTTGAAAGGTAAGCTACGCCTGCTGCGGTAAAGCAGTTTTGCCAGGCCTACTGAATGCGACCGGAGTAAGGAGGACATGGTTTGGGCCTGCGCTGCGAGCCACCTCACTGGAGAAGCTGTGTGTCCATCCCAGCTCTGTGAACACACGTCCCCCGCTGGGGCAGTGGACAGGAATGGGAAGTCCCAGGGAGGCTTCATCTTTTCACTCTCGTTGTGCGTCCTGTCTTGGCGTTTAGAAAACGTGAGCTCGGAAGGATAACACCAGCGTGAATGCCTCGGGCATCCCTGGGGAATATCTATGGGGAAAGAAGCCTCACGTTCTCTCACTGACAGGTTTTATCACTGCATTAAAACTGCTCATATGTGGATAAGGAGGTAAATGCGTGTGTGTTTATGCACATATTACAGTACATATGTATACGCTTATCCTCACATCCGTAAGAACCTGAGCATATGTGTATATAGTAAAATTGTACAAACAGGGTACAACCCTGTGCGCACACCCATGTGTCCTGACGCCCTATTTCCCATCCGAGAGCTGCCGAGCTTGCTTTCCTCACCTGCGTTCTGCTGTAGCTTTCCTCTTCTTGAGCGCGTGACTGTCCACCACGCGGAGCTGCTTCTGCTGGTGGTGGGCGGGAGAGACTGTCCGGCCCTGAACCCGGGAGGTGCGCCTGGTTTCTGAGGCTTCCCACAGCCTGCCTCCTGCAGACCCGTCCGCCCCGGGGCTGCTGCTCCCGCTCATCCCTGCTCCCCTCCCCAGCCCCAGCCCTTGGTCGATCCCGCCGCAGACGCTCCGACTCAGGGACCGACCTTCACCAGCCCAGCCTTGGGCGCACGAGGGCGGGGGCGCGGCTCACCGCCGTCTGTCCCTGCCTCACTCTGCGCGCGACATCCGCGAGGCACGTGATGAGCATTCCGGCTGCGTGCGAAAAAATGAAGGAGACCTTATTTGAGTGACCAACCAGAATGAAGCCCGACAGAGTTGAAGACGAGCTGTCAGCGTTGTAATCCGTCTTCCCGTGGCCCCTCCTGCCCGGCTCCCGCTGTTGGCACGCGTGCACCCTGGCCCGGAGCTGCTGCGCGCGTCTGGCTCGCTGGCTTCGTGTTTGTCCCCTTTTCGTTGCTTGAGAGCCCGTCCCACATTTCCACATCCAAGTCTAATTACCTCTCTGTGACGGAGGAAACTTTCCGGAAGATCTAGGATAGACTTTTCCTGATCAACACAAAGCAGCCTTGCTTTTCTCTAAAAGTGCTTGGGAGCCAACATTTTGGCATTGGTTGGCTACTTCATAATACTTCAGATAAAAATTATTAATATCCAGAATATGTGTCCTCATCATAGCAACTTCTTCAACGAAAGATTTAAACCTGATGCATCTGTTTCCCTACCTCTAGCACAGCCCTAGTGAGAACGGGGCATGGGGCACCTCAGTCTCTGGCATAAAAAGATGACCAGAAGGAAAAGGCTGGCCGACTGAATTATCTCATACATGGAACACCTTCACTCTCCGGCACAAATGGTACCATTCCAGTGTTAGTACTTATATCCATGTTGTTCTATAACATTCTTTTTGTAAAGATTTTTATTTATGTATTTGACAAAAGCAAATACCAGAGCAGACATAGGGGGAGCATCAGGCAGACGTTCAACTGACTGGGCCATCCAGGCACCCCTATTCTATAATATTCTTTAATTCATGTCCCACAACTCTCAAAAATTCTATTGATAACAACACCCTACTTTTCTTTCTTTCTCTCTTTCTTTCTTTCTTTCTTTAGATTTCACTTATTTCCTTGACAGAGATCACGAGTAGGCAGAGAGGCAGGCAGAGAGAGAGGAGGAAGCAGGCTCTCCGCAGAGCAGAGAGCCTGATGCGGGGCTCGATCCCAGGACCATGGGATCATGACCCAAGCCGAAGGCAGAGGCCCTAACCCACTGAGCCACCCAGGCGCCCCTCTTTCTTAATATATTGTCATAAACTAGCCTGCGAGGCCATCAGTCCCCATGTTGGTCGGTCTGCAGTCGGACTGTGATATATCATTCCTGGTGCCTAATCAGAAGGCAGAGGAGATCAACCTACAACTGCAAATTCACGTATTTGCAGCCAATTAAAAAGTTGGTAATTTTGTCATTCAAATGACAAAACAATCAACCTTTGCTCTAACATGTTCAACTCTATTGATCTGCCCACGTTCACAATGATACCCTCCAACATTATTGGTATTGTCATGGAGGCCATTGACCTATCATGTCAAAATTTAGGTCCTGCTGGGAACACTACATAACGGCCAGTCTGGTCAAATCATGATTTAGGATAATTTAAACACGTCAGTATAGTTCATACATTTTAGAATTGAAAAATGATTCTCCGTAAAATGTTGAGGAAGCTCAGATTCATCAATCCAACTAATAAACATATGTAAGAGTCAAATTATTTAATAAATGTACGGTTTTATGACTAAATCATTATTTTATTGGTTAGATATGAGTTAACATTATCCACCTAATCATATGAGTTCCCAATGCTAGAATTTGGGAATATCTTATTTCAACAAGCTAATGTTAACAAAGAGAGATTTTGATATTTTTGAACATTTTCTTGTCAGTGATTTCTATGCTGGGACAAGTATTGAAGGGATATGACATGGGACACGGCTGTGTGAGGTGAGGTTCCCTGTGATGCAGACCGTTATGTCCTGACACTCCCGTACTATCCAGCACATAGTAGGTGCTTGATGAACAGATGCTACAATAATACTTCACAATTTGTGTAAGCAAACATTTATTTAAAACCCCCTCTATTTATTTTGAAGATAGAATACATGTAATTTCATTGCAATTTCTGGGAAACTCATTGTAGGTTCCAGGAAGTAGGCTGAAGATTGGGTGCCATGTGGTTAAACGTTTTTGTTTGAAATTATTTTCTAGAAGTTATTGGCTTTGAAACTGATCATCGCTTTCTTACTGAAACATAAAAATGAAGTTCAGACATTGTTTTATGCAGTTATACAATCATTATTGATTATTCAATTAATAATGTATGATTCTAAATATTTAAGAGAGCTGGAGAGTAGATAGATACACTTTTCAACTTCCATGGTATTTGGATGATACAGAAAGGCACAGAACCCGAGAATACCGCTGTACATCCTAGAATTATTTTGTTGTATCTGGTGAAATTCAGTGACAACTCTAGACATTTTCAACCAACGGTATGATTACTCCAAATGCGTTTCCTTAAAGGCTACATGTCAGGGGTTTATCTGGGCTGTTTTCATCTTGAATTGTTGAGGATTCTTGAATCTCTTAACGGTGTGTCATTCTCTCCTGCAATGTGTAAATTGAAGTTATTATAGTGCTAGAAGCCCTTTCAGAGTTGCAACAGAGATGCTCGCCGAGATTTGAACTTTGATGAACACGTTTCTCGAGGGTTTCTGGGAAGAGCTAACACGTTCACTGGTGTTTGCTCATTATGATCAGAATTAAAAAAAATGAGAAAGCTTCTAGTATATATTTTTGGAAACTCTCATATTGTATGCAGGAAGAATATGGGGAATGAGGCATAGCTAGGCCATAAATTAAACTTCTTTTAAAAGATGAGGTTGGTGGCAAGTTTGTGTTCCTCTGATTTTTTTGTTTGTTTTGTTGTTGTTGTTTTGGAGGGTTTTTTTTGTTTTTTTGTTTTGTTTTTGTTTGTTGTTTTTTTTCCTTTTTTTTTTTTTTCAGAATCCTTGCAAATTCTGTTTCTTTTCACAGAAGAGGCTCTGAGTGGGAGTGATTTATTTATTTTCAACAGGAAGATTTTTCTTAACATTTCAGGTTTGATTTTTCTGAACACATTTTCTTCTTGAATATATTCCTAAGACCCAAACACGCAGTATTTCTTTCAGTCTGTGAATTAATCAATGAAGCTTAAGTCAGTGATTTAGAGAAAAAGCCTTACCTGGTTTTACAGAAATAGTTTTTCTCAACTGTATAAATCATGTACAAATATCTACATCTGCCAGAGTAATTTTAAATGTTGGGCTAAATTGTTGTTGTCCTTTTTGGACTCCAACGTCGGTGTGAATTTTGACAGATAAATAAGACAAGCCTTTTTTTTTTTTGAAGAATTGCTCATTCTTAGAATTTTGTCAAGAAATGCCTTGTGTAATGCTCTCTATTCTGATATATCAGCATCACCTCGTCCTCCAGGCTGTAGCAAAGCTCAGTGATACCATAGAACTGACAGTGAGTGCGGTGAAAAGATGGGGATATTAGAAATGTAAGGCACATCAACAAAACCATGCAAGAACGCATGGTCTAGATCTTTCTATTCCAGCTGCTTCAGGAAGAAAACAACTTCTCTAAGTAGTACTTTTCCCGTTTGGTCTTCATTTGATAGCTTATTTCTTTAATAACCTGAAGTATGCAGAGTAAACTCGGGATCTTTTTGTGCGATGATCTGCGGAAATGCTCCATGTAGACGCGTGAGTTAGATGAAAAGGACTCAGAGCATCTGTCTGTAGGGGAAGCAGCCACGATTCCAGAGAAGGAGAAGAAACCCCCTCGAACTTCGAGCTGCTCGTCTGTGAAATGTAGATGTGGGCTGTGGCTGTATCTGCCACAGTGACGTAGGAGATGAAGGGAAGGGACAGCTGCGTTTATCTTGTTTGCACACATGGGGCACCCAGTAAGTTCCATACAAGGAAATAATCGGTTGCTTTCTCATCACTGATGATTCCTGTCCAGCTGTGTAGGAATTTTCAGTGATGTCAAAGTCAAGACTGTGTAAATGATGGGACATATAAAACACCGTCATTTCTTGGCCTTCTGGTATAGGAAGAAGATTTTCTGTTCTCTGGTTTGTTTATTTTTTAATCCTCGTGCATTTGCCTGGCTTATTCTTGAGCCCCTACTGGAAAAGTCTATCAAGAAAAACAGTTAATTTATTTGAGAATAATTTTCTGATTTATTGCAAGTGTGGTTCTGTGTCTGAAAGAAAAAACATTATACCTTTTCCTATTGCTCTGAAAAGTTTGGTATTTTAAACCATATTCTTAAGATAAAGTTGTGTATCGGTAATAAGAGACCAAAAGATTTAAAGGAAGGAAAGGAATGAGTGAGTACAATATTTTCTTTTCTTTTTTTAATTTTAATGACTTAATGAGTCAAAGAACTTCTTTCGACTACACAAAAATCTCTGGTGATGAGATCCCCATCAGTATTTTCAAACAAATTCAGGGTACCCTGTATTACAAAACATTTAATTCGCATTCAGAGATGAAAATCACATTTACTTTTTTTTTTAAGCTGGTCTTCACAAATATGCCTCGCTCCTGTGGCACCATTATATGGTCATCCCTGACCATCCCTGTATGTCATTAGATTGCATCTTCGAAAATCATGTTCCTGTAGCACAAAAAATGGTCAAGTCACAATTTCATTTTATTTTTTTTTCTGATTTTATTTTTAAGTCATCTCTACACCAAACATGGGGCTTGAACTCACAGCCGCGATTATGAGTCGCATGATCCACTGGCTGAGCTACCCAGGAGCCCCACCAATCACAGTTTTATATGGCTCAACTTAATATATTTTTGTTATAAAGTGAATCTCTTCAAATGGTTAAAAAAACAGTGTGCCAACATTCAAGGGATCTGGGCAGAAGGGGCATCCCTGCTGAGGGTCATTGTTGCTCGTTGATATGAGGGTTTGTGTATCTCATGTCAACCCAGAACTTCAAATCCAGTGTCGGGCTTGTCCAGAACTCTCCCATTCATCCTGGTGCCTCATAAGGATCCAGACACAAGAAGAGAAGAAATTAATGAGGTGGTGATTTTCGGTGCTACCGGGGTCTGATTTATCTCACCTTATCTTCTGTGAGTTGTAATAATAATGCTTTTCACTTACAGAGCACATCTCTCTGAAATGCTCAGATCACTTTCCTGATACAATCTGATTAATCCTTTAATTTTGGTGCACATTTCACTGGGTGGAAGAGTACAGAAAGTGAAAATCTCAGAATAAATATCCCTTAACTCTCTCGCTTTTAATATCATGCCCGTTTTATCCCATTCTTTAATCTCATTTTGCAGGAAAGGTAGCAGTTTAATTTTATGTGGTTCAGAATAAAGGGTCTTACAATTTTCTTGTAAATCATTTAATCTCCATGAACTAATTTATAAAGCTCTCATCTTCATTCCTTATACAATTTATTACATTGGTGATAAGCACGGAATTTTCTTAGGCCTTTTCAATTTCCTCAGAGTAAATACAATGCTACGTATGAATTATGAGAGTTTCCAGTTGACTGATTCTCATTAACTCCCTGGAACAGTACAAAGATGGTACTCAGTTATCTATGAGATACCAAACTAGATTATCTACCTATTTTCCTCAAGTTCTAGTTGGACAGAATATGTATAATTCCACTAAGAATATAAGTAAAAATCTACTACTAATATATATAAAATTCTACTAAGTGTTGCAGATAATAATCCAGAAATAACATCAAAGAGGCACCATGCGGTTCCCTGAAGTAAAACAAAACAAGCAAGATTCTCTTCACGAAGTTTACCTACATAGGGAATAGGAGGGTATAATCAAATTATCAGTGGCCACAGAGTAAATTACCGAGAGCCGAAAACAAAAATATCAAAGTTTTCATTTGAAAAATAAAAGCAAATTGAGCAACATTTGTATTTGACTATGACACAGGCAATTTGAGTTTTAGAAGCTGGGTCTTCTCACACAAATAAGGGATCTGAATATGCACTTCAGAACAGGGACTACTTGTGGGTTAACCTGACTCAGTACTTTGAAGTTTATCTTACCATTTTTCTTTTTTTTTTTTTTTAAGATTTTATTTATTTATTTGACAGAGAGAGATCACAAGTAGGCAGAGAGTCAGGCAGAGAGAGAGAGGGGGAAGCAGGCTCCCTGCTGAGCAGAGAGCCCGATGTGGGGCTCAATCCAGCACCATGAGATCATGACCTGAGCCGAAGGCAGAGGCTTAACCCACTGAGCCACCCAGGCGCCCCTATCTTACAATATTTCAAAGCGATATAAAATGATAAGGTTCAAACACTTCAGCAAAGTTTTATGATTTATGTTTCAAGTCGTTACTACATTAGCCACTTAGAGAAACTGCTATTTTTATGCTTACCCACTGTGCTAAGCTCCTTACAGATATTAATTCCTGAGATATTCCCAACAATGTTATGAGGGGGTACTGCTCTTGTCCCATGCACAGAAGAGGAAACCGGGACACAGACAGTGCAGTACTTGGTAGGGAACTGAACTTGCTGTCCTCGGATGGAATTTGGCGCTAATCAGTACAGTGGCCGCACATGCACGTGCTCATGGAGCGCAAGAGATGTCGCTGGTCCACACAGCAGTGTGCCGAAAGCTTACTAACCGCACGGGGTTTCCAAAATTTAGCAGAAGGAGAAGAATGTGAAATAGCTCATTAATAATATTTTTATCGATGACATGTTGAAAGGATAATATTTTGGAGACAGTAGGATAAGTGTTATTAAAATCAATTCTACCCATTTCCTTTTACTTTTTTTTAACGTGGCCAAAAAAAAATCTTAAATTCCATGTGCGGCTTGCGTTTTATTTCTGTCGAGCAGCACAGGTTTGCACTCTGGTCTGGCTCTAAAGACTGGACCCTTGAGTGTAGTGGCCCCTACTTAAGAGCAAACTAAGTTTGAGATTCCTGAAGTCCAGGGGTGAGTAGCCAGGAGTGCCCTCTTATGGGCCCTTTTATATAATTAGCAGCATCTTAGCTTTGGCAGGACATAGTACTTTAAAAAAATATTGTTAACTCACACCAATTTAATATTTAAATTGCTTTATAACCCCCATGATGTTGCAATTAATCAGCACTTGACAAGGATTCTGTTCTATTTATTTATTTTTTTTAATTTGTGGAAGGATTTTAAGGGCTTGTTCTTGATTGTTGTCTCCTTGATTTTTCACCCTCATCTGTCTATACTGCCTTGACATCTACCTAGCCAACTTGTCTTCCCTGGATTTTTAATATGGAATAAGAGAAATATGGTTATATTTCCATTTTTATTGTAAAAATGTAATTCTCTGGTTGAGTCCACCTATGGACACATTTTGGAATCGAGAGGCATAGGTTCAGTTCCATTCTCCCCCTTACAAGTGGTATGTGTCTCTTCACATCACTTACACGAGGTCTCAAATATCTCTTGGTAAAATGGAAAATGACAATGTCTGTGTCTTTAGATTTTAATGGGCCTTTCATGGAAAAAATGCATGTGGGGTTCTCATCCGATATCTTGGCTCCCATAGACTCCAAATGATTATTTAGTTTTTTATTTTAATTTTTCTATTTTGTATCATGTGTCAAAGACATCTTTGAAGACGGTATGTTTATTGATGATTTGTATGTGAGAGACATCCCCATATTCCCTAACATCAACACCCACAGCATTTGTACAAGTCTTGCTTGACTTGACTCTGCCCCCAAACCATTTATTATGGAGGATTACAATCCGTATTCAGCTGTAAGCCCTTCCCCTCCATTGTGTACTGTCAATGTTGTTGACCCAAAAGAGTTTGATGAAAAGTTTTAATGAAACAAGAGAAATAAACTAATAAACTACCCCCGATTTTTGTGGTTTTACAACCAGCTCTTGGGGGAATGGAGACTATTGTCTTTTCCCTGACTCAGTCATTCATTGATTCAGTATTTATTTAATAAGGAACAGAGTTATATCTTTAAGAATTCCATCCCACAGTGTAGAAAGGCAAGTATTTTCATGGTACAGGTAGATGTTCTCAAATAAACTTTACATTTGACCTGATAATCCTTTAGTATTTTTTTTTCATTTTTTAATTTAAGTTTTGTTAGTTAATATACAGTGCAATAGCCCTCATTATCTAATTAAATGGAAAGCCTCTGATGGAAATGGGAAATTATTTTAGATGATTAAATCATCATTCAACCAACCATTAAGTAAGCAGCTGTTGAAATCCTACCAGAGGTGGTACTAGCTCAGTGTATATTGGGGCTAAAAGATGTGCATGGACACTGGCCTCATGGAGCCTATAGTGTAAGGAGATAAAGGAAGTTACATCAATTATTAGGTACATAAAAACCACAGTATGCAGTGTGGGCAAGTGATAGGCGTATCTAAGCTGAGGGAGACAGGGAGCATGTGAAGGCTCCGTTGGAAATACGACATTCAAACAAGAGTCCTGGGGGGGG